>BQNB010060254.1:0-36999 GCA_026074375.1 Tanacetum coccineum
TAAGAATTTGAAACAGTTGCAACTTTGGTGCCCATGTCATCTTAACAGTATTAACATTTGCCTGGCAGTAGAAATTTTCTACCTAGCAGTATTAACTAAAGTCGAACAACATGCCTCTATTTATCACAAGCACACTATAAAAGACTAGATAGACATGTAGAAATTCATGAGGATCCATATTTATGCATAACCCATGAATAAAAGTTAAACACTGTGAACCAAGACCATTATCTTTCTTCTCAAACATTACTTCAAAATGTGAACCATTCAACATCAGGGTATTCAACATGCTTTACCTGTAAATGTTAGTTTATAGCCAAATATGCAAAATCCAAAGTACATTTTCTCTGACAGCATTAACTATGACTAACATTTTTAACAAAAACTTAGGTATAACTAAACAGTTTTAATTATATTTAGCAGTATTTTTGAGAAAACTAACAAGTAATTAATCCTTACAAAACTTTTACAAAAACATAAAGAGAATAACAGTTTAAGGATTCAGCATTCCCAATACTTGAGACCAAGTATTTTTTTTTTTTGAAAGTGCCCATAATCCAGTAATTGGGTTTGAAATCCAGCGTACGTTCTCGTGCTCGGTTTTGTCGTTTTGGCTTCGTTTTTGTCCTTTTCTTAGATATCCGTTACCTGCACAATACAAATGCAAAACATACAAATACAATATATTTTTGGGTACGTTTTTGGTCATTTAAGTCCGTTTTTAATGGTCAAAGGTATGTGTATTTAAACACATACCAAAATCCCCCATACTAAGATATTGCCGTGTCCTCACGCAATGCTATAAGTAAACACTTAGGAAAACCAAGAATCTCAATCCTCCTCGACAAATTACCTCGAAAAGTAGCTAAGTGTTCATCGTGGGGAATTAAAGAATCAATAGTTTAGAAAAGCCCCATTTTTACCATTCTTAAGTATATATACACTTATTCCTACACATATTTTTGTATGTTTCCTTTTTCTCATTTTTTGTACTTTTCTTTTTAAGCAACTAACTAACATATTTGACTTTCGTTATTTTTATAACTTTAACAAGACGCATTTCAATCTTTAAAATGCTCCAAAAAGGATAAATTCATCGTCCCCGACTTTTCAATCGCCCCAAACCAAGCTTAAAATGAAATCACCGTTAAATATAAGTTAAGATGCTAACACTACTCATATTTGCAACTTGTGAACTTTTCACTCCCGACAATTATTATATATTAGGTGAATGCGCCATTTCGAATTTCAACCATGGATCAACGTTTTGCAAAATTTCTATGCTTCATGTTCCACCCGAGAATAATGAGTTTGAAGGCGAGATCATCCCATGTAGCGACTTTCGTCTCGGCACATCCCAACCTTGCGGCTAAGTGACCAGGCTTTTGACACCCGCAGGACTAGTATCGGACTCACGCCATAAAAAATAAAACAAATAAGACCTTTGGTTTTTTGGGGGGGGGGGGGCTTTTCAAAAACTCTTAGGTTTCCCGTATACACATAGCTTATTAGAAAAACCACAATGTAATCATGAAATAGTCTTAGTTCAAAAGCATATTTAAATTTAAGAAAAAGAGATTTTCCCTATATTTATTAATTCACGTTTACTACACTTAATACAATTATTCATTCTTAAGGAAATCCTCGACCTTTTTAGAAGGCTGCAACATCGGTTGTGAGCCGGCAAGATGCAACAAACTTTTATCAGTCTCGGATTATTATTCTTACTATGGGCTTTCTTTAGAAGACTGCCACATCGGTTGTGAGCCGGCAAGAGGCAGTAAACTTTTATTAGCCCACAATTTATATTTATTACTCATTATTCTTTTTTTTTCATTTTTCATCAATTTTTTTAAGGAAACACTTGAAATTGCCATGATATAGAGAAAATTTCTTTTTAGAAAATTTAAGCATAAATTTGAACTAAAATTATTGATATCGACTATACTTCAAAAATTGTTGATTTAAGTTTAATTTTCGAAAAGAGCACGTATTATTAGTCCGGTTAGAAGCTTATGGGAGAAAAAGCCACAAATTACACACATGAGCTCTTAAGATTTCCAAATAATCCTTGTTTAGCATCTAACTCATACTTAACTCTACCAGTTTTCGTCTTTCGCGGAGATCCGTGATATGCTTAGTACACTAAAAGTTAAGGAACAGCTAGAGCTCAACACGCTCGCTCGGAGTCAAAAATTTAATTTTATTCTATCCAGCAGGAAAGTAAAATTGTGCACAAAACACTTATTATATTTTTGGAAATTTTTTAAATATTTTTGCATAAAATCACCAATATTTTTATTAATTTTGGGTCGGTTAAAAACGGGATTCCGTGAAAACATACGGCTGCAGGGCACCAATCAAATCGATGATCCCCCCATACTAGAACGAAAACATTATCCTTAATGTTTTTAAGGGGTACTTAGTCATACTAAATGCGTTTATGAATTATGCTAAAGATAAAAGTTAGTCGGAATAAGATTAGGAATTGCTTCCAAATGAGCTCAATAGGATGTGAAGCTCGAGTGATCGAAGGACAAAACCGCGAGCACGAGAGGCTTCAAAAACGAGTAATCTGGACATACACCAAAAAACCACAAAACACGAGTAAGGAAGAGGCGAGCTCCTCACAGCACAAAAAAACATAACATTACTACTAAAACTAATCATATTCCTCCTACGGATAGCATGGGTTACCCACCCACGGGAAACGTTATTTTTGTTAACTGAGTTTGAGTTGACTGATCCCCCAAACTTGCGCTTGTCTAGGCGGTTAGAAATGGAGAAATTGAACATTAAGATAGGAATGTCCCCTCCATAAATCATCATCGGGCTTTCAGAAAAATCAAAAATAATCTTTGAAGGATTAAAGCCCCGATAAGATAAGAGATGAGGAGATTTTTCCTCATTTGAAGCAAGAATACCAGGATTGAAAACTTTATCCTCATTTTGGGGTGAAAATGGAAGAAAAGTGCCAATCACTGGAAAAGGAAGATCACGGATGAATGAGATAGAAAATTCATCCAATGATAGAAATCTCATGGATTGGACTCCAATGAATATCCCTGGATCAAAAATCTTGTTTCTAGTTCCGGAAGGAAAAGATACTGCAAGGTCGGATTCGAGGGAATCACTAGAAAGAGTGAAATTCGAATCCAGATGAAGGGTGGGATGGGTGGGTAAAATATTAGGCACATGAACTCTCGGTTCTCTTGTCGGATTATCAAAAATATCCTCCACCACATCCATAGTGAAATTGCCCAGCTCGGGCTCAATCTTAAAGTAGAAATGTTCATACTCCGATGGAGAGTTTTGTAGGCAATCCTCTTACAAGATTATCCTTAACAAGCTTATTTATGTTCTTAAAATTAATATGACCAAGCCTCCTATGCCAGAGCATTGATTCATCTAATGTAGCCTTTGCAACAAGACAAGTCAAACTCTCTTTAGGAACAATGTTCTTCATATCAAAACTGTACATATTGTCCTTTCTAGGAATTTTAAGAAGTATCTGATTTTCATCAAGCAACTTAAAATTAGGAGATAAGACAAGACATTCAGTGTCAGTAAAAAGGACATAGTTCTTTTTGTCACACATCTGTGAGACACTAAAAAGATTGAATTTTAACTCATTGACAAAGTATACATCTTCAAAATCAAGACTATCAGTTTAAATGTTCCTTTACCAGTAATTCTACCACCATATGCTCCTCTTCCAAATGCAACATAACCTCCATCAAATTCCTTGAAATCTGAGAGATAAGCTATGTTTCCAGTCATGTGCCTTGAGCATACTGTCAACAAATCCTTTATCATCTTGTTGTGGCTTGCCCTGCACATAAAAATAAGGAAATTAGATTCCTTTGGGGACCCAAGCCATTACTGACTCCGATCTGCCTCGTGCATTAATATAGTTGTGTCTTTTAAAAGCAAGTGATGCACCATTAGGTTTGGTAGGTCCCCAAACCCAACATGCTGAGGTCTTTACAACATTTACCCCTTTTACCCTAACAACATTAACTTGTCATGTATATGACCTAGAAGTATTAACTGCTCTAGGCCTTCCAGTATAATAATGTCTCTTTGTAGTATGCACAGATCTTCTAGTTAATGTTGTTTGCTTATAAAAAGGCCTCTGAGCAGTTGATTGTGCTTGTTTAGAAAAATGTAACATTGATTTAGCACTAAGAACTGCTGATTTGGGATGAGCAGTATTAACATGCCTAACAGTATTAAGTGATGTGAGGCCAGTTTTCAACAAAACTACTCTTGGAGACATATTCCTGTGTACACTAGGGTGTATGATTTTGGCATCCACCCTATTGTAATTATTTCTAGATACTATGCCTTTTCTTTGATGGTTATCACAATTAATCTGCAAATGATTAAAACTTCCACATATAAAGCAAGCTTTGTTATACATCACAAAATCTTTTTCTAGTTGATTGGACATCTGTCCATTCCAATTCCTCTGATTCCCCCTAAGAGATTGTAATCTATACATTTCTGCATACCTAACTGACTTTTTAACTGGTTTTCATGATTTTTAGGTTTAGTGAACTGTGCCTTTTTATTAACAGGAAAATAGTTTCTTTATCAACATTAAGTGAAGACTCAACAAAGCTACTTGTGTCTTGTGATACTTGTTCTTCTACCAAAGACTCATTAGAATTTTCCTTAAAATTATCTGATTTTTTATCACAAACAACATTAGACTCTTGCTCACTATTCTCGAGACCATAACCTTTGAATTCAGGCTCTTTGAATTCATCAAGACCAGAATAAGACAGATCAAGATTTTTAGGTCTATTATAGATTAAAGGATGAGGTGGAGGAACTGCACTATACCTCAAATCTTTTTTACTTTTGTCTGTTATCTGACTTCCTAACAACTGATCTAAGTCTTTTGAGGCCTTATCAAATTTCTCAATTTTAAATTCAATGCCATCTTTTTCTTGCTTAACTTTTTCAAACTCACTTTTAAGCATATTTATTTTATAGTCTTTACAAGCTACTTCTCTTTTAAGAACTGTAACTTCTTCACTAAAAAGAACTTCATTCTTCCTATATGTGATTAGTTGATCTTCTACTGTTGCTAAACCTCTTTTATAAGTAGCTGCTGTAAATTCAGTTTGAATAAGCTTAACAATCAAATCATCACACTGTTTCTTAAGAGTTTCATAGTTTTTCAGACAAGTTTTAGAGCAAGTTTTATCAGTGTATACCTCTGAGTCTGAAAATGCCATTAGAGCCATGTTTGTCTGAACTTGTTCTTCTGCCGTGTCACTCCAATCAAAACCTACACCATCTATAGCGAACATTACCTTTGAAGATTTGTCCTTATTGTTTCCTTGCTTTCTGGTGTTGTCTTGATTTTTGAACTGACCTTTCTTACTTCTTGGTGCTCTACACTCCCTGGCTAAGTCCCAACTTATGACAGTTGTAGCACTCCACCTTTGATTTATCATACCCAGCATTATCATTAGCATTAATAAAAATCTTCTTGCCTGTCCTCTGATAGTACCTTTTTGCCCTTATACTTAGCAGAGAGAGCTGCCACTTCAAATCCATTGCTTCTAAATCATCTTTATGAATTTGCTCTAAGTCCTGGTGTAAGAGATTAGAACCATTGGGATTTTTAACCATGAAAGCAAACACAACATTATCACTAAAGCTAGCAGTACTAACTTGTGGACTAGCAACATTAACATTAGGGCTAGCAGTACTAACTTGTGGGCTAGCAGTGTTAGCATCATTAGTACTACTAGTGCTTGGAGCACTCATGAAGGCCAAGTTTTGAGCACCACTACTTGCACTAACAGATTTCTTTACCTTTTGTTCAACAATTTTAAAGTTGTTGTACAAATCATCTATGCTCATAGAATTAACTTCAGGCTTGTTCATCTACACAACTACATGAGTGTTCCACTCAGGGGGTAAGCTGCTTAAAAATTTTGAGTTTAAGTCCTCTTGGGCAATGACCACACCCAAAATAGCAAGCCTACTAACTATCTTCTGAAGCCTATTGAAGATAGAGTCAAAAGACTCTGCACTTGTTGCACTGAAATGTTTGTAATGTTGCTTCAAAAGTGTCTTCTGAGTTTTCTTTGTAGTTGTATTACCTCCAAATGGTGTTTCAATGGCAGCAAACATTGATTTAGCATCAGGATACTGACTGAATGTAAGTTGATGTTCATTGGGAAGAGCCATGAGTAGCAAGCTCCTAGCCTTTACATTATTCTTTTTATTTGTCTTCTCTTCAGCAGTTACAGGTATAGACATCTTTGTAACTAAAGTACCATTCTCCTGTGCTGTTTCTGGTACTGACACCCATGAATCACCATTTTCTATCACCTCCCAGAGTGCATAGTTTTGGATCTGGAAGTACTGCTTAATCCTTATAACCCACATCTCATACTCACCCAGTTTGAGTATGGGAAGCTTTACAGTAGTACCACTATTTGTAGATTCAAACTCCATGTCTTCTAGATCAAAGTTTCTCAAAGCAAAGCTCTGATACCACTTGTTGATCCCAATCTAAGATCGATTCCTTAGGTTGTCTGAGGTTAAATTACCTTGGATAAATCCAAAATAACTTGTTGTAAAAACTTTGTATTTATACTAAAGTGTATGCGGAATCTACACCTTAATACCTAGAAGTATTATGAATAAAACAGTAATCTTGAATAAACAAAGATATAACCAAACGCTCCAATATTATTAGATTAATAATACGAGTACTCTTCACTAGTACTAGGGTTTACAACCTTAAAGCTTTTCTTAATCGACCTTGACAACTATGAAAACTTATATGCAAAACTGATGATATCTCAACTAATGCCTTAGAGCCTCCTTTTATAGACTAAGGAGTCCTAGTCGGCTTACAACACATTCCTAAGTTATCATAATCTTTTCTAAATACAAACGTAATCTCTTAAACAAATACATTATGTATATCTTGTACATAAATATCTCAATACTTATCTTCACAAGTATTCTTGTTCTCCAAACAATCTTTATCTCTTTAATTAGTCTTTATCCTCTTAACAGTAGAAAGTCTTCAAGCAGTTGTAATCAACAGTTGTAATCTTTTCACCAGCAGCACTAATAAACATAAGCAGTAGTAACATTAGTACCAGTAGTACTAAAATATACTAATAGTAGTAACTTGTACTAGCAATCTTAACTTTTACTACTAGCAGCACTAACTACTTAGCTTATATTTTAGTCATCAACACTAAGCAGTCTGAACTTCAACTAACAGCAGTAACTTTATGCTATCAGTACTAAATTATACTAACAGTCGTAACTAGCAGTGGTAACATTATACTACCAGTACTAACTACTTAGCATAATTTCCATTATGTACCTGAGCAGTAGTAACTCCTAAGAATCCTTAAAGTCTTTTAAGTCCCAACAAGGAGAGATATGATCATTGGGTTTTTAGATATATAGGTTACCAAACTATCAACTTTTGTTCGCCTAAGTTACTGATCTTTTTTTGTTCAATTGGGATACTAGACTATCGAACTTTTACTTTAAGGTTACTGAACAAGAAAAGTGTGTGAGATAGGTTACCAAACTATCGAAGTTTAACAACAAGATAGATAGGTTACCAAACTATCAACTTTTGTTCGCCTAAGTTATTAATCTTTTTTGTTCAATTGTTCAATCGGAATCATCTATATCAAGACTGAGTTCCCATTGATCATTTTCGTTATTGAGATTGGAATCCATTTGAGAGAGTTGAATAAGAAGTTGTGTGAGAAAATAAATGATGGTAAAAGGGTATTTATAAGAGAAAAGTAGCCGTTGAAATTTAAAAAAATGTGTATAAAAAATGTGTAGATAAAAATGTATATAAAAAGTTTGTGTAAAAATTCCCAAAGTTGAGTAACTTAAGTGAATAAATTCGCAAAGTTGAATAACTTATTTATATCAAAAGTCAAATGCCATGCTGGCAATGTAACTGGGATTTAACACTAGCAACCTGTCAACGATAGTTCGATACTAAATTTAACCGGTTTCGATAGTCCAGTAACCCAATTGAACAAAAAAAGATTAGTAAATTAGGCGAACAAAAGTTAATAGTTTGGTAACCTATCTATCTAAAAACCCTATGATCATTTGATTGCAAAGTTTCCTCAGTTTGATGTTGGTGTAGCTTAGTCTTTTTGAGGACAAAAATGGTATAGCGAATATATATTTATATTATTTCAAAAAATATATATATATTTATATAAGAAACTGAACACTGACTGGTTTTGCGACATAACTGTTTGCATATTAGTGTCTTGTTGATCAACATTTTAACTTTTAAGTAAGAGCTCAACATCAAATATTTCGTTGTCAGATCGAGTATATATATCTAAAGATGATAAAATTTTGTTTTTTTATGTTTACAAATGATGTTTGCTATTGAAAAAACCAAGGTTTTTAAGATCGGGATCTTACTCATGATCGTTTTTGTCTTTGCAAAATCGAGATCGTAAGATCGAATTGGGATCTTAAGATCCCACTACAATGTCATTTTCTTAATACTATGTGTAATATTTATATAAATCTACAAATAATTACATATCATAAACATAAACTTATATGAATGTTTTATAGAAATGTGGTCATAAATTATGATTATGAAAATTTAAGAAGATTAACATGCTGTTTTTTTAAATTCTACAAAACATAAACTATAAATTTATAGTTTTTTAGTTTGTGGTTCCAGAATTGTGCGATCAGATCGGAGTAGATCTTAAGATCCTATAGTCAAGATCGGGATCCTGTAAGATCTTAAGCTTGCAAAGATCCTATGTAAGATCCAAATCGTTTTTCCTTTACACTATCGTAAAATCATAAGATCCTAAGATCAGGATCGGGATCCTGACAACCATGAATAAAACTACTAATAAAAACAAGTTGAAAATGGGGCCATGGGGACGTTGAGTCAATTAATGCAGATATTCATGATAAAATCTAGCATTTGTCTTATACTCTTATTAGTTTTAATACCCGTCCACGCACGGGATTTAGACATTAAATTTTAATTAAATGTTAATTTTGCAAGTGTTGTTATTTTTTCGTATTTTCACATTGAAATTCTTGTGTACGATTATTTCAGTAATTGTGAATGCAAGTTTCACTTAATTTAAACAATGTAAAAGTTTTAATGAATGTTTCCTACCATATTAAACAAAGAATGCTAATCCCCATATTTGCCAATTACATTTTTATGTGTTAATAACAATTTAGCCGTATTTAATATTAACCCGTGTACACATGTGATAAAATGGAATAACAATGAGTCTTTATTAAGCGCATATCGTAAAAATAATTTTTTTACGGATATTCTTACTTAAGCTCATAAGGAGGAAAAACATGAGTTGTTCGTATACGTACAACATAGTCTATTTATTTATATACACTATAATTCTTGCTTTAATTTTGATATTAATAATCTTGTGTATATATATGTTGTATTTTTAAAACAATATATATGTTATATTTATAAAATATAAAGTCTAGGGGTACAAAGTCTAAGGGGTTATTTGTTTATTTTTTGAAGTTATTAAAAATATAGAAACTTATAAATTTACACTTAACTCTATATTATTTATTTAAAATTCAACCACTAAAGTTTTATTAATTACGTCCTTCTTTTTTAAGTTTTTGTTTTCACAAATTTGACACATATATTTTTATGTGTTTTTTTTCTCCACCAAATTCTTCCATCATGTTTTTCAATTTTGACTTTGAGAAAGCTTTCTAAAATCAAAATTGACCATCTTAGGGAGAATGTTCTTAGTACTCAAATACCCAATCCCCTTTTTGACCTTGATACTGAGGAGAGTGGCGATGATACGGAGGTGATCTTTGACAAGGAGCTATTTTTAAGAGAACGTAATACCATTCACGTCACACCTCTGGCACATGCATACACACCACCCCCTCATTTCTTAGCTACCATGGAACCTTTAGACGCCTTCTTAATGGGGGATGAGGCTATTAGCACTACTCCCATAAAAGAAAATAAAGAATTCATAAAGTCTAGTGTTGATGATCTTGTCCCAATCCTAAGAGAGTCTGAGGTGACATCGGTTAGTAATGATTTAGAGTGTAGTATGCCATTTGATTCACCACCCTTGCCTTGCATTGATGTTTTGGGAGAAGAAAAAATAGATATCGACTTACCTTTTGGAGAGCATTTAGACACCCTCTCAACCGGGGATAGGAAAATTGACTTTAATCCTAGTGATATAGAAACCAATGACCATGTTCCAGACCCAAAGATGTTTAATGTACATTTAGGTAATGATGATTCGATATCTATATCATTCGATGTGACTATTTCAAATCCTTTATTTGACTTTGATGATAACTACACATTAAGAATTGACAACAAAATTTTTGAAGTTTGAGGATTTGTATAGCTTGGATCCCTTTAAGGCATCATCATTAATTGACGAGTCCACCCTGCTAGTCACACCACTTCCCGATGTTAAGCAAATCAGCTTAAGGGAAGTGGAAAGATTTGATCCATTTTTCTCCCTGACATAGTCGGGTGATATGACGTGGGTGATGGAGAGACCTTATTATAGATTTCCCCATTTGCCATCACCCCGTCAGGTGGCATACTCACCTAAGGTGGTGATGTATCGCTATTTCCATCCGAACTTAATTTTAAGTGATGGATGTGTCCTTGAACCTAGAAGTAAGTAACCCTAGAGTCAAGCCAGCGACTCGAACAAAAACAAGCGCTTCTCGGGAGGCAACCCGTGTTATCTTTAGATTTAAATAAGTAGCTTGCTACATTTAGGATTATTTTGAGTATGTTAGGATATTAGTATTAGTAATGAATATGTGTGGGGGAGTGTCTCTCTCCATGTTGTGTTTTGTGGTACCCGATTTTGCTTGCACGTTTCCCTATGATCGTGAAGACCTCCGTGCTTGTTTTCAATCCTCCAAACACTCGGCCTTTGATCATTTACATGCTTATATCTAGGGAAATCTTCAATCCTGATATATATATACATATATATATATATATATATATATATATATATATATATATATATATATATATATATATATATATATATATATAATTTTGTTTCCCCTTTCACACTTGGAAATTTTAGCATTTGCCTTTTTTGTTCTTAAGTGTGGGGGTGGCACCCGACATTTTTAACATTGAGGCTGATGCGTATTTTCTTTTAAAATATATTTTTATCAAGTTTTAAATTTATAAAACTCGATCTACCTAACGACGCACTAACGGGCAGAGAACCCGATCGTGGGTAGTATAGATTGGTAAATCCGAGGTCGTCCCAAGAGCTAAGGTGTAATTAGTTTTAATTTGAAATGTCACGTTTTGAAAATGGTTTTTAGAATTGATTTGAAATAAATAAATAACAATACAATAAAATAAATAACTAAAATTAAAAGGATAAGAGATATCAAGAGAGAAAACGTGCTAACCTAGTTACTTCATTACTATTGTTATAAAGACAATTTCTTGTGCAATGTCAAACTATGGTTTAATTACTGGTTTCTAAGGTCGCTAGACTTGAATGTGCATATACAGTCTATCCTATACTTCCTGCGATTCCGAATCAGTCCCGAATCATCTGGGAGGTAGGTTATCCAGGTTGCAGTGATTAATCCCAACTATTCCTAAAACATATCTAATAACCTATTAAGATTATTAACCCCCTCTGAAAGACTTCATGTGTTTCTTAAGTATCGAGCAATTTGTGCGGTGACCAGTCAGTTCATACACCATGTAAAGAGTTAGTGATCTGTAGGAACCAAAATCACTTTTACTTCACCATTTAAACTAAGAAAAATCGAAAGGAGATATGAAGAATTTTAGAGAGAGAAACAAGAGAGAGGAAGTAGAGAGAAAAATAAGAGATAGTTGAATTACAAATGTGAAAAATACAAATGAACCAACACCATCTCCACACTTGGAGAAGGGTATTTATACTTACACCATGAGGCTTACATGCCTATGGGCTTTCTATGGGCCAGGCTTGGGATTACTTGGGCTTTAGCCCATAACACGTAACCGATTAGATTACTTAAACGAGCCCGTTTACCCTTCTAGCCTATTACAACATACATGAGATAAAGACCGAGATTAATAATAAACCGCACACATAACAGGACTTGGGTACTCTCGTAATTATGCGTTCAATAACAACAAACGTAACAACATATATAACATAGGCAATAGGCAATGCCAATAACAACAAACATAAATCAATCATCATGCATAGAAGTTGTGTAATTAGCGCTCACACTGCTTCGTATATTGTAACAAGGAAAAATTGAAAGGCTCAGATAAGAGCCAAAGTTTTGAGAAATTTAAAGTCTGTCACGGCTGCATACATCATCAGTTGCTTAGCCAAGCAACAGACTTTAGTTTCTTCCACTAAAGCCACTTCTATTCATCATCGCCTTGTGAGTGAAACTGCATAACAAGGATTTGATCGAACGATAAGTAAACGCATCACAAGATCCAACTACATGATAAGAGTTTTATCACTCTCACGTGTGCCTAATTAGAAGGCATCTTTTTAATGTCGACACGCATGACAATGATAAACCCTTATCTCCAACTTGCATCCAAACACAGACCGTTGTCACAACCGTCGAGTAATAGCATTCGTAATATAGCAATTTCAACAACAAACAATGTAAAGCAATTGGTATGAATAGAAGTTTTGTAATTAGCACTCATCCTGGTTCGTATACCGTAGCTAAGGAAAAAATTGCAAGGCTCATAAACATACCTTGAAATACCTGATGATTTATCTGATGACCCGTAACTAATCACAACATAAAATACAGAGGTTGTATACCAATTTCAAGTAAGTGTGAATACTCTTGGCAGTTGTTCGAGAACACCAAATACAACAAAATCTGTTATTTTCCACAATCTCGAACAACTGCCTACAGTATTTCATGATGAATAAAACAACCTCATTAAGGCATTTTGCAACACATAGCCACATCAAGATACAAGTCAGTTTCAACCACCACGATAATCAAAATATCAGCATGTCCTTAGCAAACAAAATTTAACCCGCAATGGCTGCAAACACAATGAAGTGATGCCCCACTAAAGTACCTATCAATGAGTCATATCTTCTTTCACTTACAACCATTTCATTCATTCAAATCTCCTTTCCACCTCACTTGCTATGTTGCACTTCCACATTTCATTCATTCAAATCTCCTTTCCACCTTACTTGCTATGTTGCTCTCCCACTTTATCTATCCTGCATAATAGGCTTAGACATGAGGCCAATCAAAAAAGAGGATACATTCGCCATGGCTGTAAATGTAATAATTTGCCCTGCCAAGACGCGAATAATATGTGCTTAAACACACATCATTTTAATCCCGAAAAATACACTAATATGGACTAATAACCATAAAATATGAGTAATTATATTGCAAATATGTTTGGTTTGTGTTATTATGTCCTGCAGGTACAAAGGATTGAAAACAAAGCAAAAATAATGATTTTCGGGTGAGTTTCGATGATGTTTTCATGTTTATCGAGATTCAAACGAAGTCGTAAAAATTCCTCGAGCACTCCATTAGAAAGAACACAAAATTACGAATCTATCGGTACCTTCCTCACTTTTTGAACCGGTCCAAATAATCTTATATGGACCGGTCAATACTCTACTTGACCTTCCATATCTAAACTGGCCCCTTAGTCCTTAAAAGAATTGCATTGCCTATATATAATGGAAGTTCTTGCCAGCGCAAATAGCAAAGGGTGACCCCCTTAAGAACTCCACCTCACAAACCCAGGTTCGAAACCAGTCTTGAGCTAGTTGAGATATATATCTCGGTTGCCACGTGGCACCACGACCCGAATCCAGACCCGGCCCGTTGACCCGATCAACGTTGATCTTCTACGTTGCTGCCATGTTAGTGGCGGCTGTCCAATGACAGCCTGCCACGTGGCGGAGGCTGGCCATTGAGAGGCTGCCACGTGGCGGCGGCTGGCGGCTAATTATTAATTGCCGGTGCGAGGTTTCAGGTGGTGGCGTAGCGGCTGGCTAATGGGATGATGACACGTGGCATGGCGGCTAATGATTGAGTACGAGGTTCTGGAAGGGGCATTAATTACCAATTATTGGATGCTCATGATTGGTTGGCACCGGATCCAAGAAAAATGGCTGGCTGAGATTAATTGGAATGAGCTGGAAGGAGCGTGAAAAGACCAAACTATCTTCCACACTTGGGCTATAAAATTGGATCATATGTGCTCATTTAAGACACACTTTTCTTACAAAAAAATCACACATAGTTATATTAGTTTTAGCTTATTATTTTGTATTTAGAGTAGCTTATTGTAAAAGCTTTTTTAAGGTTATTAGTTTTAGCTTTATTGTAATCTTGGCTTATTAATGAAGATGAAGATTGGTTTTGATATTATTTGAGCTTATTCTTTTCCTAATCCTCCTATTTTACTTTTCTAGCTTATTTCTAAATAAGCTCATCCTATTAGCTTATTTTGATCCGAATCTCCTAAGCCTAAACTCGAATAAGTTGTTTATAAAGCTTATTTCAAACAGCTTACTGAGATAAGATTTATTCTAATAGCTTAATCCTTTAAGCTGAGTTCGATTGGGAGTGGTGTTCGAATAAGCACTTGGTTAGCTTATTGCGAACTGCATATTTATGCAGCTTATTTCTGTAGCTTATTCTGATCTATCTTATTCATTAGCTTATTATGAGCAGACGATTTATTTTAGATCTTGTCTTAAAAAGTTCAGGTAAATTTTTATGGATTAATTGGTTTTGCTTATTTCCAGTAAAAGTTTCATATGGTTTTAATTTAAAAGCTTATTTCGAAACAGATCTTGCTTATTTCTTTTGATACTTTTGCTTATTTCGAAGGTGATCTAGCTTTTAGATCGAACAAGCTTGCATTCTATAGCTTATTTCTATAGATCTAATAGTTTAAGATTCGAATAAGCTTATCTTATAGCTTATTATGCTTTTTGGTTTATTATTTAAGGTCTAATCCTTAATTATACTCGATTCCCGTTTGCTTTTTTTAGAGTTGAACACCTAGGTTTCGAGTGGATTTAAATCTAAAGTGTTGTTTTTTATTAGCTTATTGTCTTTAGATTAATCATTAGCTTATTATTGTTATCCTAACCATGCTTTTGTTGTGATTTGATGGAACTTATTCTACCTCTTTGGCGTGGAGCTTAAGGGTTATATAAGCTAGTCTAATTTCTAAGTTTAGAGCTTTACTAGATTTTACAAGCTTATTAGATAATAAAGTTTTTAACTTTATCATCTAATTAGTTGAATAAAGTATAATAAAGAAGTAAACTCGGTGCTCTATTTAGTTTATATAATCGGGTGGTTATTTCGTCTTCGTAGCTTCGATCGGGTTCTACTTTCTTTCTCATTTTAACATTAAGTAGTTGTAGTTTAATTTGTTTAAAATGATTATGATTGTTAATGCTAGTTTAGTTGTGATGATTAGTGCGTAGTTTTATATATGCTTGTTGAGTGAGAAGTGATTAGTGAATTAAGTGTGCAAATTAAAAGAGATTGTTGATTAATAGTTATCGGATTATTTATATTTATGTTTTGGTTATTTAAATGGGCAAAGTCGTAAGAATAATTAGACATTAATCTAGTAATTAATACCTAGATAAAATATTATTTTCAAAATAAACCAACGTTGTGAGAAACTAGTTTATTAGACGGGAATTAATTCATCAATAAAAACTTACATTCACACTTAAGGAACTTTTCACCTCACTTGACAAGCACATTCGTTTTATATATATTTTAGATCCATTTGCTTAGTTTTATATTGCTTAGTTTTAATTTAGTTTATTATTATATCATTAGTTTAAAATCGAAATCAAAAATATTTGATAATCAAGCATCAAACGAACAACATAAACGTGAATCTCAATTCAATTCTTATCGTGGACACAACATTCAAAAGATTAATTATTACTTTTCCTAAAGTAATTCTTACATTTAAACAGGAATATTATTATTACTTTGACACGTTCTCACGAACGCGATCAAGTTTTTGGCGCCGTTGCCGGGGATCAAACCTGGGTCACCCGTGTGACAAGTAGAATACTTACCACTATCGAACGTACCGAGACTCATCATAGCCTCTGCTTTCAAGTGCCACTTCACATGCCTACTTCCATTTCAATCATATTTCTACCACCAACTACCATCTCACTCATACATATTCAAGAAAAACAGAATTTTGTTGTGATATATGAGCGGCAGACCAGATAAAGGGGATTTAAATCTGACGTGGCTGCAAACATACTATGGTGTTGCCGTGCCAAAAGACACACCATGGCTGCAAGCATAACTTGATGCTGCCCCGCCAAATCAGGCACCAACATTTGTCAGTTTCAAATGACCAGTTGGCTCAAAGAAGTGTCAAAATCACTTTTATTCATCATCGCCTAGTTAAGGTATTATACAATACACACCATGTGTTTGGAGCAACAAATAATATTCTACTTGTCAAGATAGGCAAAGAACCATAAGAATGTAATGTTATCCAAAAAATCAAATCTGAAACGTATCATGATAAGAGCTTTTGTAAGTCTGCCATATAGGTTGCAAAGTCAAGTCACATGCTTGTACGCGTTTCATTATAGTCTTATAAAGAGGTCGTTGGAAAGCATAATATAGAATCTATATATACGACAAGGATTTTGCCACTGTCATGGATGCCAAAGCAAAAACCATTTTCTGTATTTAAACACGCGTGATAATGCCAAAACCCCTTTCACATTCAAAAGATCATTCATGTGTCTAAGTCAGCAGCCAACACACAAAGAGATATAATTTTAATCTTGAAATCGTTGTTGTGGACTGTTGACATGGATACAGGGATGATCAATTGAAATATCTCATTCAATGTTAGTTTTCTTTTTTAATTAGCTACAAGGAAGGCTCAAATTTACATGTATCTGTCAACATTGCCTCAATGTGTATATCATAAAGCGATGGGAAAATAACCATGCCCGAAAGCAAAAGATTAGGCATGTTTAAGACCTGGTCAAAATGTTACCTAAGTCTTTTGGAGCATAGGCTTAGCATGAGGTAGTAGTGGCGGTGACAGCTGTATTCGTTTCTTTCCTCCGATACGCCAAACTGGTATATGAACAAAAACTGGAAGAAAAGACAGCGATACTATTTAGTGGCACGATGTCCTCTGTCCGTTGTTGGTTCAACATAAATAAAACGTATCAAAACGTAAAACCGCTTATGGTTGTTACCACCACTACCGCGTCATTATCGAATAACTACGACCAAAAGAATTTCGCATAAGATAATGTATTGACTCATATTAGAGCTCTTGTATGTCTGCCATGGTTGCACACCTAACAGGTTACCAAGCCAAGTTATGCGCTTTTACGCATTTTGTTCAGACTGCTCATATTCATCATAGCCTTATGCAGGTAAAGTTGTCGAGCATAATATAGCATCCAAACATACGGCAAGGATTTTGCCACTGTCATGGATGCCAAATCAGAAGACATTTTCTACATTCAAACACGCGTGATAACGCCAAAACCCCTTTGAACCATTCATGTGTCCAAGTCAGCAGTCAACAGGCAAAGAGATATAATTTGATCTGTAAAATCGGTGATGTTGACTTTTAACATGGATACAGGGGTGCTCAATTGAAAGAACACACATAAGACGAAGGCTCAGGTAAGTAAGAAAAAAATAATATATAATTGGATACTTGCGGCTGTAAGCAGTCTATGCTGCCATGCCTACATATAACGCATCAAAAGTGTGTGCATACTTGTTCGAATTCATCATGGTCCGTCTGGTAAAAAAAGACATCTAGTGTCGTTGCAATCATCAGTGTTTTGTCAAGATATGGTTACCAAAAAGAATGCAGCATCCGAACACACACAAAGGGTTTTGTGACTGTCAAATATTATTATATGAAACATCTATGAGACTAGCTGATGCATCACTAATGGTAAACGTGTGTGTATACGAAATACATGAGTGACACACTAGCTGGCCTAAGAGATGCTCCATGAACGTATTATATTTCTAACAAACTTCATTTAAGCAAGCGACAGAGCTGTTGTGTCAAGGAATTTTTCTACATATAGCCACATTAAGATACATGTTGGTTTCAACGGCCAAAATAATCAAAAGACTAGCAAAGCCTTAGGAAACTAAATTTAACCCACACTGGCTGCAAACACAATTAAGTGATGCATCGCCAAGGTACGTGTCAATGAGTCATATCTTCTTCCACTTACAACTATTTCATTCATTCAGATCTCTTTTCCACTTCACTCTCTATGTGCCTCTCCCACTTCATCTACCTTGCATAATAGACTCAGACAGGTGGCCAATAAAAAAATAGAATACATCCGCCATGACTCCAAATTTAATAATTTGCCTTGCCAAGATGCGAACAATCACAACTTTAATCGAATGCACCAAGACTCATCATAACCTCTGCTTTCAAGTGTCACTTCACGCGCTCACTTTCGTTTCAGTCATATTTTCTATCACCTACTACCATCTCATTCATACATATTCAATAAAAATCATAATTTTGTTGTGTTATGTGAGCGTCAGACCAATAAAAGGGATTCAGATCCAGCATGGTTGCAAACATACTATCATGCTGTCGTGCCAAAACACACACCATGGCTGCAAGCATAACTTGATGCTGCCCCGCCAATAATGCGCTCAGAAAAGTGTTTAAAGCAGCAAACAATATTGTAATTGTCGAGGTTGCCAAAGTGCAACAACTGTCATGATCAGCAAGCAAATCACTTTTGCATATTCTTATTCTTTACCAGCCTATGTACACGTACATCATCGCAGTTGATTCTTTAGACGCTCATAGGCTGCTCAAGAATCAACACACATCATAAAGCAATTGACTCTATCGAGAGTGGAAAATTGTAGTGGAAGAGGGCAACTAAACTAAGAGAGAGAGACATAACACGTGAATTGTAAAATAGATATATGAATGAATTAAATGGTTGTATATACAATAAGGCTTGCACATGCAAGTAAGACATCAGCATGAAACACCCGACATGGCTGCAACCACGATTTGGACATGGCTGCCCCGCCAAGAAATAGTGTTCAATAAAACTGTATATCACTCACATATCCTTCTCACATAACCTAGTCCCACTTTACACGTGTCTCTAAATATCTTTAGACTCAGATTAGAGCTTAAGTTTGTTGAAAAATAGAATTCCGCCATGGCTGCAAACATAATAGTTTACCTAGCCAAGTTACGAGCGCTCACGACCTACGTCGAATATACTCATATTCATCACATCCCATAGTTATCCTTAGATATGCGATAAGAGCTTTATTGATATCAGGTATGGCTGAGTTAGAAGTCATTTATTCCAATCATTCACCAAGCGTGATAGCACTAAAACTCCTATCATATTCTAACAAATGGTCATGAGTCATACGATCAGGCAATGCGAAAATAACTGTAACTTGGAAATAAATTTAATTTTCGTTACCTGATCATTGAACGCATAGCCGTTCGTACAAACTGGAATCAAATACATCTTTTAAGCAAAAACACTAAAACTCACATTTTTATTCACATTCAAGGAAACTAAGTTATGTGGCTGCTGGAACGGACAAAGCTGCATCAAACACAGCATGGCTACAAACATGGTGCCATGCTGCCCTGCCAAGATTTGAGTTAATAACAACATTGACAATCTATCAACCTATTATGATTGCAAATTCACAAATGCACAAACATAGTAAAAGAATCATCACCAACAAAAGAACCCCAAGCCATTGGAACACAATCAAGTAATACCCCGCCAAGATATGGGTCAATTTCAACTACCACAATAATGAAACACGTCATGGCTGCAAACACAATTTAATAATCAGACCTGGCATGGCTGGAAACACAATCACGTGATGCCCCATCAAGATACGGGTCAATTTTAACAACCACAAAAATCAAACCTAACATGGCTGCAAACATAATCAAGTGATGCTGATGAGGTGTAATTTTATACACCTTTTTGGGTCATTTAACCCCCAGAAATCATGCTAATATCTGCATTTATCATGCTTTATCGTTTCTTTTTGTCATTTTAGCATTTGGAAGGCATTTAGAGGAAATACACTTGACTTAGACTCAATTTGGGAAGAAACAGGACAAGATTGCAACTCTACACGAAGATGATCAAGATTTGGCACATAGTGCGTGGAGACGACGTCAAAGTCTTCAAGCGACGGCATCAAGACCCTTTGTGATGACGTCTGAGTAGTTGACATTGAAGAAGCCCAAAGAAGATTCTACGGGTTGACGACGTCGTAATTTACAAGCGACGTCGTCACAACTTAATCCTTATATAAAAATCATATTTTCTATGTTTTGTGTGGAAAACTTGGAGGAACGAACCTATACTTTGTAGCAGCGTTTTAAGACAATTTTTAGGGTTTTATAACCCTTGTGTAGCCACCATAACTCCATGTTTAATTAAAGTGAAGTTTTTTTATCCCTTTTAATCTTTCGATATGTCTATGTATTGTTTGATTAATTTTTCTTCGCTTTCAATTAACATCCTTGGCTAAATATAATTTGTGTTTGCTTATGATTGCATGAAACCTAGTTATTTATCTTTTGTTATTACTTCTTGTTAAAAGATGTGCGCGTTATGCTTTAGAAAACTAGCCTCTTAATTACATAGCGAATACGTCCAGGGAAACGCAGCCAGGTTAGATGATACCCACACAATAGTCTTCATACTACCTTGCCATTTGGGTGGATTCCGAGTTAGGTGTTTAATTATTTAGATACTTATGCATTCCATTACGAGGGTGACGGGTAATAAAATTAGAGACGACCACTAGGGAGTAGTGCATGATTAGGTAAACACATTTGTTTAACCATAAGATTTTTCCATCACTTTATTTTTCTGCAATTAGAATAGAATTATAAGTAGTTAGTAGCTTAATCAAACCCCCTTCAAAACCCGAGATTTTACTTGCTTTCATAAAATATAAAAACACAAAAATACTCTTTTCTCAACCTCTAGACCTTAGTGACCATACAATTCGAGCCTACTCAAACTATTCCCCTAGAGAACGATAATAACCCCTTAAGTCTTACATATACTACACTACAACGGTTAGGTACACTGCCTAAGAAGGTTGTAAAACTTCAGTTTGCAATCAACCGCACATCAAGTTTTTGGCGCCGCTGCTGGGGAATAGTCTAGGTTTCGGATTCTATCTAGCTTAGGTCTACTCACTAGATTCCTAACAAGTGAGATTTTATTTTCTTATCAATTAGCTTTCTCGTAGTCTATCTTTTTCTTTGTTCCCTTTGTTTTGTAAAACCTTTCTTTTTCGTTGACCATCATGGAAAACAGAAATCCACCTCGTACTTTAAGATATTATTCTTGACCAAGCCATGAGGGCTATCGGAACACCATTGATATCCCTGATGGGAACAATGTGGTGCCTCTACGATCCGACACCATTCGATTGGAGCAAAACGGATGCTCATTCCACTGACTTCGGTCCGAGGATCCAAATCAACATCTTACGGATTTTCTAAAAATTGTTGACTCTCTTGACCTTATTGTTGAAAATAGGGAAAGAATGCGACTGCGTTTATTTCAATTTTCCCTTCGTGATCAAGCTAGCAATTGGCTTGAACGTATTCTCGCGAGATCCATCTCTACTTGGGAGGATCTCACTACCCGTTTCCTTGCTCAATTCTTTCCACCGGGAAGAACTGCCAAACTCCAAAATGACATCTTGATGTTCCAACAACATCAAGGTGAATCTCTTTCCGAAGCATAGACTCATTTTAAGGACTTACTTCAAAAAGTCCCTCATCATGGTATCGATCTTTGGCTCCAAGTACAAATATTTTACGACCGCATTGACCATACGCTAAAAAGGGCCATAGATTACGCGGCTGGAGGACAACTGAGGAAGATAAGCACAGAAAAGGCGTGGAATACTATCGAGGAATTAGCGCACAATAAAGGAGAAGGATAGAATGACCCAATCTTTCCAAAGAAGGGGAGCCTCAATTATGAAAACGCCAACATAGAGCAAATACTGGGAATGATGGAGGGTCAAGTTGATTCGTTCATGAAGAATGCAATTTCACTAATTGGGAAGATTAAAAACCTGTATGTGATATCAAGAAACAAAATAGGGCATCTACCCCCAGAACCGTCACACCAGGAAGCATTCGAGGGTCAAGTAATGAATTTCATACTTTACCAAGAAGAAAAAGTTCAACAGTTGGAAGAATATATGACAGTTATAAAAATGATTCCATGCAACTATCTTTAGAGGTTGTTGAGAAATTGAAGGAGGAGATAAGGATGAAGGGATATAATTCTGATTAATTTAAAAAGATTCTTAAAATCACAAAGTATCCAAACACTGAAGGCTCGGAACCCCGTAAAGAAAATACCTCCTAAAATCCTTACAAAATAAAAATTCTCCCACGCCCAAGGAATAACCTCATTTCAACCACTATGTGTCAATTACGTCCAAATAATCCTCCCCAGTCCACCCTTAATAAGGAAAGGTACCTTTGGCTTCAAGCCTGGTGCAAAGAAAAAGTAAGACACCAAGTTTTGACAATTCTCGAAAAATTCGTTAGGAAGCTCCCCCAACATTTTATTAATGCTTAACTTTTGGAAATTATGACCTAAGGGATAGAAAGATTCCCCTTTCGTGTGATCATTTTAAAATTCGTAATAGCAACCAAATATTTGACCCTGAAGGGTGTTAATTCGCACTACCTCGCTCTAATGTCTCCCCATACTTATTGATCATCATAACAGGACGCTCCTAATCTACTCAAATCACTCCTAGAGGCCACCTAAGAGGAAATAACCTCGTTTAAATCGCCATCTATCTCTCTCACCCACAGTCGCTTCAATACAGTCTGTTAAAAGTATCAGAGATATATTGTCCCCCTTGACAAGATACACATTTCTATGAAAGTTAACTCTCGTGTGGAGGCGTGCGTGTGTCTGTGTGGTGGGGGCGGGGGATGTGTGGCGGCGCGCGCAGTTTCATAGCCTCTGAGGGTCAGCTCAAAGAGAAATAGACATACCTAGGAGGGGAAACTCACGATCAGTTGTGTTCGACATCATGTGTCTCTCCGACAACTCCCAACTACTGTCCACTAGAATATTGTCCTACGATACAAATCAAAATTCTCCCTGATAAATCATATCAATTCCAATAAGATATGACCCGTTAACATAACTTTACGACTGCAGACGGTCAACCAGTACACCATCACACCCCACTCATAATATCCACATCATACACCATACATACCCACCGCCCCCCTCATTTTATTAACAATGCTTAAATATTTGGAAAAATTATGCGCTAACTCCCACACTCCACAACAGAACGGATTTATGGTAGTATCATACAAGTCCATCCCCCACACTTCCAACTTGCTGTCTCGTACGTCGCTCCTCTCTCGCTGTCCATGTTCCCATAATAAGATCATAATGTTCCGCGCTACAACACACTTAATCAAATAAAGCGAGAAGTGCCCACACAATATATCAAGTCGATCCACCAAAGACATGCCGCCAACCAATGGCTGTTGCGATCTACCTCATTTGTTCGTAGGTCTAAAATGTGTCTGCATATCTCAGGCCGCCCTGTTTCTTCGGAAATTATCCTAGATTAAATGAATCATCGTATCTTCGATGTAGTCTCGTGGTAACCATATAACAAGTTAGCTTCGGTGTGTGGTCTTCTCAATTTTTTAGACTGATTTTTAGATCACAAACAAAAATACAAACCAGTACCATTACTGAAGCCACCTCACCCCCTGTATATCGACTATTCCTACGCGAGTCTTCCCTCGAAACCTAAGTCCACACACCGAACGACCTGTCCTCGATCTCCCATCATGCATAACGATCCCTCAACCGCACAGTCATCTCCTCATTCTCTTTTGTAAACTCACACTAACTTTTATGCGAATATGATGTTATCAGTAACACCACCTACCGCGTGAGAAACAGATATTCTCTCGCAGAATTATCGTTGTCCTTCCATAATTCTCACTCTCACTAGTGCATGAGGAAAAGACTGTCTACCACCATTCTCGCAGAGTAGAAACATGTGGGTAACATTGAATTGTATCCACGTATATGTTCAGTCTCAACATAACCTCACTTTCTCTCACTCTCGACTAGATATTTCATCTCTACTCGTATATGTGTCCTCTCGCCTCCGTTCTGTTAATATTCGCTCAAGTGACTCTACACAAATGTTCAGTGATCATAAACTCCATTAGAGTACGCAGATATATGTGCGCACATTCGATGTAGTTCGTGCGTATGCACTCTCTTATAAGAGCATTATATACACTAATAGAACACTCTTTATTATGCCGTTGTCTGGAATATTGAGATAACAGTTTGCTTTCTTTTTAGTTTTTCTTCACGAGAATCAATTTACATACTCACTCGTACATATTATGTTCATTGTGTTTTGAAAGAGTCCGCCATAAATAATACCGATCCTTAGACTCTTTAGGATTCTTGTTAGACGTCACACCCATTGCCGTCGCGTTGTCTTCGACTCGATCTAAAGGGAGGGCTCTCTTGAATTTGGCAATGAGGTTTATAGAATAGGACAATCACCACCGTAGCACTCCAGACGTTTTCTCACTCCGCTAATCATGTGGTTTGTTCCACAATGACTCCAGTTTAAGGGAATCAGAGCAGATACGTATCGGAAACTTAGATGAGAGCCCTCTGACGCGCGAGCAGGTCTGCTCTCTCACAGTTTGGATCTACGGCATAATAAACATAACTTCGCTCTAATCGAGTGTGAGTCGTTGAGTTGGTGTGCTCGATAGCGTCGCCGTTGTGTGGAAAATCAAGCAAGCGAGCTACCTCAGGAAAAAAAAAAACACAAAGGGGCAATCCTCTAGCTCCATGAATCACCTACACAATTGCGAATCTCCGACTACGAGTAAGTTCCCAGTTGTCAGCCACATCTCGGGTACATCAAGTATAAACCTACCTTGAGCCATTTATCATTGATTAGCGATAATTGGTTGTTTAATTTTAATCCATTATCAAGAATAATTCGAATTTGAGTCAAAACCTAGATTTTTCGGATTTACCCACTAGGGTGCTGATCTAAAAGGGTGTTTGGCAATGGGTTTAACGGAAAATAGCTTGGTTTTCCCTCGTAACCTCGTTTTCAAAATGTGGTCTAAGTGACGACGTCAGGGATTTATCCTGACAACGTCTAGACCTTCTTATCAGACATAAACATCAAATTTGATCTAATCTTGAGCCGTTTTATTTTTGACTTTGATTTAGAAACTGAGCAAGCGATCTAGGTCAGGCAAAAGCACAAGGGGCAGTCCTTTTGCTCCCACAAACCAACAATGGAAGAGCATGTTCGCAATTTGGAGGCGTTTGAAAATGACACTCATCAAATGAATTATAGTTCTCTTGTGCTCCGTTCCATCCATTCCGACACCATTATTTATTGGTCATTCCTCGCTGAAAATGGTCTTGAAAGAGGCTTCTTTGAAAGCATTCACTCTGATTCATTCTTCGGGCCTTAATGGGCGAACCTCTTTTGAATCAACGAACCAATTTATCAAGAATTGGTTCGAGAGTTCTTTGCTACCTTCGAGCTTGAGGTCGTTACTTGTAGAAATAACCCTCAACATGCGGGTATTCACTTTAGACTAGGTGGAGAGCAGAGGACGTTGTCGCTAGTTGAGTTAGGTTGGAGAGTTGGTTTATACTCAAAGGCTTAAGGGGGTGGACATGGTACGGTAACCTCCCTTTATAATGCAGTGATGATGAAGGTCGAGCGCCTGATAATGGATTTTTGGTCGACTATTAAGGATGGTGTGTTTGTGGTAGGAAACACAGTTGCTAAGCGAATTTAGGACCCGAGGATTATATTGGCCCATTGTTGCATTGCAACGACCATTTCGGGTAGCAAGGATTCCACCTAAAGGATCTCGGTAATGGATCTCTTTTACCTTTATTGCATCTATGGTGAGGGGGTCGTGTGTAACATCTCGTATTGGTTGGCTCGTCACTTGAAAGGGGTCAGGAAAAAAGAGATGGTTTATGGTGGTATGTTTGTGACTCGGATCGCCTGATCTTTTAGGATTTTGAATAGGGAGATGTTGGGAGCATTGAGTGTTGAGCCGCAGCCCCAGGTTCTCGGGAAGAAGTCCTTAGTCACCATGGAGATTGTTATGGAGCTCGCACAAGGAGACTGTCACTGGCATGCGACACGTCCAACACAGCCACTAGAGGAGGATGACGAGGACGAGGAGGCAGCTAAAGGTAAAGCAGGGGGTCTGCAATTGCATACCGGTATATGAGTAGAGGGGACCGGCAGGTTCATCAGGGTTTATGGATGGATCAGCAAGACGAACGATGGGGACAGCTGGAGACCTAGATGACCAGGCAGGATCAGCGGGCTGATTGGATGTATGATCACACCATCCGCTAGTTTCAGTATTTGTCCACTCGTGACAGCCTAGAGCCTCACTTACAGATTGATCCATTCCCAGGTCGCGAGAAAAATTATCCTCCCTTCGGCTACACTGGCCCTGACCTCCGGTTATGATTACGTATGTTACCTGCTACGGTGGTTCTAGTTGATTTTATTTGTTTGATCCTCGTACTTTTTATCATCCTTTCTTCTTGAGACAATTATGGCATGTAATAGTTAGGATTTGGATATTTATTTCAGATATTTTTGTGCATTATCCAGTTTATTATGTTTTATGTGTTTTATTCTTTATTGTTTGTTCTTATATGTTTGATATATGTGATCATGCTTTGTTTTATATTTAACCTCGTCTTAATTGCAATCAAAGATATTTTGCATAAAATAAGTGTATGGGAAAATATCCGGTTTATAAGAACCATTTCAAACATATAAAAATAAATTGTTTTAGATTAATTCACACATTTATGTTTTTATTGTTTGTTTTGGTTATATATGTTCTGTTACAGTTTTTTTTTTGGACTATGCATTAATTTTTTTTGAGGACATTCATGTATAGAATATGTTTGAGAATTTTTTTTTAGAAACGATGAATAAATTTCACAGTGGTGGAGACGGCGTAGGATTTTTATTCCACAGGGACGTCGCCACTGTAGAACTTAATTTTTTTTTGTTTTTCTAATTTTTGAAAAGTTATTTTTGTTTAATTTCCAGAATTTATTTCTTAACTTTTGCCGAGAAAGAACGATTATCATTAGTACATTACATTTATTCTTTATAGCTTTTCTTTGATATTTTTGATTTCATAATTAATAGGGTTGGTGTATTTTTACCATAGAGTTTCTGGCTTGGTATAGTTGTTTTTTGTCTTGACCTTGCAGGTTTAATTTATGAGAGGAGTCCAGCAAGCTCTTTGGATGTTCACTTGGCAATTTCTAGAGGACGATTTTGGGTTTATATTGTATCTTACCATTATTGAGCAAAATAAAGGGAGTAATTAGTTTATCTCGCTTTTTTTATTTTTCTTTTTATACGTTTTCGTTGTACTCAGAAAACATGGGGTGAGAATGTTCAATTAGTGTTAGGGCGAAATAAAGCCTTAGAAAACTATATTTCTATTGATTTGCTTTGTTCTTAAAAGATGTTGTAAATATGTTGATAGCATAGTTTAGGACTCAGTACTTATAGCCAAAATAATTTGGTTTCTGGCTGTATACAGGTGATGAAAGGTTAGTCTTAGTAGCGTTCTCATGATAGGAGTTATATAACTAGCACAAAAAACCTACCACTCAAAATTTCACCTAATAATGTGAGGTTACGCTCATTAGATCTTTAGGAATTAAAGCAATCATTTTGGTGCTTCTTGATGGATTGTAATATTAGCTTGCTTGAGTTAAGGGATTTAAGCCATTCACATGTGTCTCGTTCATGGATTTGTACGAGCATGTGTGGTTTTGTCATTTTTTTCTGGAGCATTGGTATCGGTTAGGATTATGAGAGTGTACCGGTAGTATTATAAATTCTAGAACTTGCTTTAGCGATTCATCCGAGACTGCTAGTGAGATCGCATTTGTGTGTTTAGGATTTTACTAAGTGATAAGCAGGATTATTAGGATAAAACCTTGTTTTTAGCCTTGTTTGTTTAGTTTATGATGGTCTTCTCGACATATAACTACCCCATCACCTTCTTCTATGCACTCATTTTAGTGCAAGATAACCTATACACCCTATGAGCCTTCCTTTTCACGGTTCTCGTAATTTTCTTATGGATTCTAGATTATTATTAAGAGCATTGTTTACATCCCACCAAAATGTTACACCAAAATCGCCTTAGCCTTCCTTATATGTACTCATTTTTAGTACATTATTGTTATCACATTTGTTAAACCGGTTATATTTAACTTGAGTTCTGGTTGCTAAGTCAAGTATATTAGTGAATACCTGTTTTGGACCGATTGGGGCTTCATGGTAGTTTTTCATTATATGGAGAAATGAAGAAGAAAGTCAAAATTATTACCCCTCATACGTGCTTAATACACTCCATGTTTATTGATCCTCTACATTTGGGTCATTAGTTCGTTTATTATTGAGGAGGTCGGAAAGTTGGTTTATTTGTAAAAAAAAAAAAAATATAAAAAAATAAAAAATAAATAATAATAAAAAAATTAAAATCAATAATAATAAATAAAAACTTAAAGAAATCAAAACAAAAAAGAAATATATATAAAATATATAAAATTAAAAAAAATAAATATAGGGTGTATTTTTTTGTTTTTTTGTGTTGTGTGTTTAGTTGTTAATGATTGTTAAAAAAATAAACATATACAAAAATAAATATTTAAAATAAAAAAAATAAAAAAAATAAATAAAACAAATAAAAAAAAATATATAATATATATAATAAAAAATAGAATTAAAATAAAATAAATAAAAAAAATTAAAATATAAAAAAAAAAAAAAAAAATAAAAAATATTAAAAATAAAATCATATATTAAAAATAAAATAAAAACAAAAAAAAAATAAAAAAAAAATAAAAATAAATAAATGTTATTTGTAAGTATAGGAGTTTAGGGAGTTTTGTTTTGTAATAATTAAAAAAATAAAAAATATAAAAATAATATAAATAAATAATAACTATAATAAAACAAAAAAATATATAAAAAAAAAAAAAAAAATATATAAAAAAAAAAATAATAACAATATAACTAAAAAAAAAATAAATATAAAAAATAAAATATAAAAAAAAAATAAAATAATAAAATTTTATATAATATAAAAAATAAAAAAAATTAAAAAAATAATAAATATCCAAAAAAAAATAAAAATGAAAACAAAATAATAATAATATAAAAAAATTAAAAACAAAATAACAAATTCAAATCATAAATAAAAATAAATAAATATAAATATAAATAACAAATAAATAAAAATATTAAAATTAATAATAATAATAAACATTATAAAAAAAAAATAACTATAAAAATATATAAAAAATAAAAATAAAAAAAAATAAAAAAAAAAAAGATAAATAAAAAAATTAAAAAAATAAAATTATAAAAAATAATATTAGATATATTATATAATAAATATAAAATAATATTATATAAAAAAAATATAAAATACAATATAAAAATAAAAAAAACAAAAATAAAAAAAAAAAAATATATTATTTAATAAAAAATAATATATAAAATAATATAAAATAATCAAAAAAAAAAAAATAAAAAAAAAAATAAAAAAATAAAAAATAAAAAAAATTAAAAAAATAAAAAATAAAAAAAAAATATAATAAAAATTAAAATATAAATTAAATCAATAAATAAAATAAAATAAAACAAAAAAAAATATATTATAAATTTGTGAGTTTGTTGTTTTTGTTTGTATTGTATGTTGATTGTATGTTTCTTGTTTGTTTGTGGTGATTGTATTGTATTTGTAAATTTAATAATATATATAAATAAAAATATATATTAAAAAATAAAAAAAATATAAATAAATAAAAAAAATAAAAAATTATATAAATAATAAATAAATAAAAATAAAAATAAAATTAATATAAAAATAAATATGAAAAATATAAATTTAATAAGCAAAAACAAAAAAAAAAAAAATAATATAAATAATAAAAATAAAAAAAATAAATTTAAATAATAAAATAATAAAAAAAATTGTTTGTATGTGTGTTGTTTCGTGTAAAGTTGTAAAAAATATATATATAAAAAAAAAAAATAATAATACGTCCAACACAGCCACTAGAGGAGGATGACGAGGACGAGGAGGCAGCTAAAGGTATAGAAGGGGGTCTGCAATTGCATACCGGTATATGAGTAGAGGGGACCGACAGGTTCTTCAGGGTTTATGGATGGATCAGCAAGACGAACAATGAGGACAGCTGGAGACCTAGATGACCAGGCAGGATCAGCGGGCTGATTGGATGTATGATCACACCATCCGCTAGTTTCAGTATTTGTCCACTCGTGACAGCCTAGAGCCTCACTTACAGATTGATCCATTCCCAGGTCGCGAGAAAAATTATCCTCCCTTCGGCTACACTGGACCCATGCCTCCCGGTTATGATTACCGCTATGACACTGCTCCCGGTGGTTCTAGTTGATTTTATTTGTTTGATCCTCGTACTTTTTATCATCCTTTCTTCTTGAGACAATTATGGCATGTAATAGTTAGGATTTGGATATTTATTTCAGATATTTTTGTGCATTATCCAGTTTATTATGTTTTGTGTGTTTTATTCTTTATTGTTTGTTCTTATATGTTTGATATATGTGATCATGCTTTGTTTTATATTTAACCTCGTCTTAATTGCAATCAAAGATATTTTGCATAAAATAAGTGTATGGGAAAATATCCGGTTTATAAGAACCATTTCAAACATATAAAAATAAATTGTTTTAGATTAATTCACACATTTATGTTTTTATTGTTTGTTTTGAGTTATATGTTTGTACTAACAGTTTTTTTGGCCTATGCATTAATTTTTTCTAGGAAATCATTAATAGGATATGTTTGAAGAAATTGTTTCTAGAAAACGAAGAAATAAAATTTCACAGTGCGTGGAGACGGCGTCAGGATTTATTCCCAACGACGTCGCCACTGTAGAACTTAATTTTTTTTGGTTTTTCTAATTTTTGAAAAGTTATTTTTGTTTAATTTCCAGAATTTAAATTTTCTTAACTTTTGCAGAAAGTCACGATTACATTAGTACATACATTCTATCTTTATTGCTTTCTTAGTATTTTTATTTCATAATTAATAGGGTTGTGTATCATTTTCCCATAGAGTTTTGCGCTTGGTATAGTTGCTTTTTGTCTTTGATTTGCAGGTTATATTTGATGAGGAGAGTCCAGAAGCTCTTTGGATTTTCACTTGGACGATTCTTGGATGACGATTTAGCCGGTTTATCTTGTTTCTTCTCCATTATTGAGCAAAATAAGGGGAGTATTAGTTTCTCTCGCTTTTCTTATTTTCTTTTTATTCGTTTTCGGGTACTCATAAAACATTGGGGAGAATGTTCAAAATAAGTGTAGGGGAAATAAAAGCCTTAGAAACTATTATTTCAATTGCATTTGCTTTGTTCTTAAAAAGATGTGTAATATACTGAAGCATAGTTTAGGACAGTAATTTTAGCCCAAATTAATTTTTTTTATGGCATATACAGGTGAAACTGTAGTATTAGAAGCGTCTCATAGATAGGAGTTATATGACTAGCACAAAAACCCTACCACTCAAAAATTCCACCTCAATAATGTGAGGTTCGCTCATAGATCTTTAGGAATTAAAGCATTCATCTTTGGTGCTTTTGATGATTTTAACCTTTAGCTTGCTTGAGTTAAGGATTTAAGCCATCACATGTGTCTCGTTCATGGATTTGGACGAGCATGTGTGGTTTTGTCGCTTTTTCTGGAGCATTGGTATCGGTTAGGATTATGAGAGTGTACCGGTAGTATTATAAATTCTAGAACTTGCTTTAGCGATTCATCCCGAGATTGCTAGTGAGATCGCATTCGTGTGATTAGGATTTACTAAGTGATAAGAGGCATTAGGATAAACCCTTGTTTTTAGCCTTCGTTTGCTCTAGTTATGATGGTCTTCTCGATCATATAACTACCCTCACACCTTTTCTATGCACTCATTTTTAGTGCAAGATACACCTAATACACCCCTATGAGCCTATCCTTTTCACGGTTCTCGTAATTTTCTTATGGATTCTAGATTATTATTGAAGAGAATTGTTTACACCCCACCAAAATGTTACACCCAAATCGCATTAGCCTTCCTTATATGTACTCATTTTTAGTACATTATTGTTATCACATTTGTTAAACCCCAGTTAATTATTTACTTGAGTACATGGTTGCTAAGTCAAGTCATTATTAGTGTATACAGTTTTAGGACGATTGGGATTCATGGTAGTTTTTCGTTATATGGAGAAATGAAGAAGAAAGTCAAAATTATTACCCCCATACGTGCTTAATACACTCCATGTTTATTGATCCTCCTAATTTGGGTCATTAGTTAGTTTATTTTTGAGTTGTAATAAAACTCAAGTGTAGGGATGCAATTATAAACCCCAAGTCATGTATATTATTGTTTATGTTTCAGCAGATGGCAAGGCAAAAGTGTATAAAAAGTAGAAAAAAATAAAAAAAGCAAAAAAATATATGTTAGATACGGGGTGCCATCTTGCTATTGTTTAAGTTCAAGAAAGTGTCGAGAAAAGAAAGAGTTTGATGTAGATTTGTGTATATTTGTCCTAGTTTCATCGAGTCTTGGCTTAGCAACGCCTTTTACATGTATTCTTGTATATAATTAGCTTGCCACTAGTCAAAATTCCCCCAAATATCCCCAACCGTGTTTCCTGTACCCTACACCTAAACATCACAACCCTTTAAAAACCTTTTTGATAGTAATTTCTAGGTGCTTACGCCAAAGCGGTGGAGGTTTTGATCCTTTATCAAGCATATGGTAATTTATATACTATGACCAGATAGTGAGTGTTATTTTTCCATTTTCATTTATTGTTATAATTCATTATACACCCGAGATAAAGAGAGAATCAAAACACTTATGTGAGGTGCTAGTATATAATTTCCGTGCTTTTAATTACAAGGTCTAATTGGTTGTGCCATAAATTATCTTTATTGAGTAGGTTAAATGCCCTCGATTTTGCTATTTACTTTGAAAGTTCTTTTGCTTGAGGACAAGCAAATCCCAAGTGTAGAGGTATTTGATGAGGTGTAATTTTATACACTTTTTTGAGGTCATTTAACCCCCGAAATCATGCTAATATCCTCATTTATTGTGCTTAATCGTTTCTTTTTTATCATTTTAGCATTTGGAAGACATTTGGAGGAAATACACGTGACTTGGACTCAATTTGGGAAGAAACGGGACAAGATTGCAACACTACACGAAGATGATCAAGATTTGGCACACAGTGCGTGGAGACACCGTCACAATCACTTGCGACGACGTCCAAGTCTTCAAGCGACAACGTCAAGACCCTTTGTGACGACGTCTGAGTAGCTGACACTGAAGAAGCCCAAAGAATATTCTACGGGTTGACGACGTCGCAATTTACAAGCGACGTCGTCGCGACTTAATCACTATATATACAAACCTTATTTTCTATGTTTTGTGTGGAAAACTTGGAGGAACGAACCTATACTTTGTAGATTTTAGACGATTTTCAGGGTTTTATAACGCTAGTGTAGCCACCATAACTCCATGTGTAGTTGAAGTAAAGTTCTTTCTTCCTTTTAATCTTTCGATATGTCTATGTATTGTTAAATTATTTGTTCTTCGCTTTCAATTAACATGCTTGGCTAAATATAATTTGTGTTTGCTTATGATTGCATGAAACCTATTTGTTTATCTTTTATTATTACTTCTTGTTAATTATGTGCGCGTTAGGCTTTAGAAAACTAGCTTCTTAATTGCATAGCGAAGATGTCTAGGGAAACGCGGCTAGGTTAGATGATACCCACACAATATTCTTCATACTACCTTGCCATTTGGGTGGATTCCGAGTTAGGTGTTTAATTATTTAGATACTTACACATTCCATTACAAGGGTGACGGGTAATAAAATTGGAGATGACAACTAGGGAGTAGTGCATGATTAGGTAAACACATTTGTTTAACCATAAGAGTTTTCAATCACTTTACTTTTCTACAATTAGAAAAGAAGTAGGAGTAGTTAGTAGCTTAATCAAACCCCTTTCAAAACCCGAGATTTTATATGCTTTCATAGAATACAAAAACAAAAAATAGTCTTCTCTCAACTTCTATACCTTATTGACCATACAATTCAAGCCTACCCAAATTATTCCCCTAGAGAACGATAATGACCCCCCGAGTCTTGCCTATACTACACTACAACGGTTAGTTACACTGCCGAGGAGGGTTGTAAAACTTCGGTTTGCAATCAACCGCACATCAAATGCCCTGCCAAGATACGGGTCAATTTCAACAACCAAAAAATGAAACCCAACATGGCTGCAAATACAATCAAGTGATGCCCTGCCAAGGCACTGGTCAATTTCAACTACCACAATAACGAAACCCATCATGGATGCAAACACAATTTAGAATGCCCAACTAAGATACGGGTTAATTTTAACCATCACAATGAAAAGCCTACACCAAAGTTTATATAAGCTGATAAGCAAACAACAATAATAACAGAATATAACATCATCTTTAAAAAGTCCCAAAATCAAACCAGATCAAAGTTGCATTTTAATTAAAAAGAATATAACATCATAATGACTATATATTAACTGGCGGTATTTGCCCGAATACACAAAATCCCGAGCGAAGTGAGCATACCAAAACAGTTTGGGTCAGACATGTGGCTGGTGGAATGGACAAAGTTGCATCAAACACAGCATGGCTGCAAACATGGTGCCATGCAACCCCGCCAAGATCTGAGTTAATAACAATATTGACAATCCACCAACCTATTGTGATTGCATATTCACAAATACACAAACACAGTAAAAGCATCATCGCCAACAAAAGAACCCCAAGCCATTCGAAAACAATCAAGTGATGCCCCGCCAAGATATGAGTCAAATACCACAATAATGAAACCCACCATGGCTGCAAACACAATTTAAAGATCAGACCTGACATGGCTGCAAACACAGTCAAGTGATGCCCCGCCACGATACGGGTCAATTTCAACAACCACAAAAATCAAACCCAGCATGGCTGCAAACACAATCGAGTGATGCCCCGCCAAAACACGGGTCAATTTCAACTACCACAATAATGAAACCCGCCATGGTTGCAAACATAATTTAGGAATGCCCAGCCAAGATACGGGTCAATTTTAACCATCACAATGAGAAGCCAACACCAAAGTGTAAATAAGCTGATAAGCAAACAACAATAACAACAGAATATAACATCATCTTTAAAAAACCCCAAAATCAAACCCGATGAAAGTTGCATTTCAATTAAAAAGAATATAACAGAATGTATAAAAAATCCAAAAATCAAACCCGATCAAAGTTGCATGTAGTTCATAGAAACATGATCTTTAAAAATCCCTAAATGCATGTGCTTCATACCATTATATTCAATTAAAAACAATATTATGAAAAGCGACAGAGATCATACCGACAACATCCGATTATATTTAATAAAAAACAATAATATGAAAAGAGACAAAGATTATACCGACAACATCCGGGAAGATGCAAAACACCAAAACCACAATAAACCGCACACCACATATAACCCCATCAAAACATCAAGATTAGATGAGAGCAAATGAAGTGGGAAAGAGATCTGCATGAATGAAATGGATGTAGGTGAAAGAAGATATGACAAAAAGAACAGAAGTGGGCGCGTGAAATGAGAAAGAGAAAGATATGTAAATGGGTGTGAGCAATAAATGCTCTCGGGGAATTGTGTATTTGGGCAAATACCACCCTTTCATATATAGTTATAATTAAACAATATGTAAAGATACGCACATAGCTTTCACATCTAAGTATTTTATAAAAAACTCAATGGTATCAAATATCGTCTTTCATGAAGTAATGGAGAAGGTGAGATGTAGATAGCTTTAGGGGTGTTCGAAAAATTCGTGAAACTTGCCTCACAGTATATTCTTTAATATCATTGAAGTGTTATTATAATTTAATTAGGGATTAAGTCGTACAATAGCAACGAACTTTTTCTAATTTATCGATTTGGTACGCGAACTTTTTTTGTTCCAGTTAATGTAACGTACTTTCGTGTTTTGTGTCGATTTGCACCAACCTTTAGAGGCTACCGGAAAAAAGTTATAAAAGAGGAAAAAAAGCCTACGTGGCATATTTAATACTTTAGTAAATTGCATAGATCGTTCTTCTAGTTTGACCCAAATTGCATCTACTGTCTTTGGTGGTTTCATATTACATTAGCAGTCCTTAACTTTACAAAAAAAATATATAAACATTTTTTAAAAAATAGGAAAACTTTATAAACTTTTTTTGCTCCGTTAAATTTATGAAATTTTTTATAAAATAGTTTTTTAAATATAAACACAAATTTTAACATTACGAAGATTTTTATAAACTTCTTTTTTACTTAAAATTGTTTTTATACGCACGCTTTTATACACATTTTCCTACACGTTTTTATACACATATTTATACATGTTTTTATGGGCACATTTTTGTACACGTTTTTATACACACATTTTTATACACACGTTTTTATATACACGTTTTTATACACATTTTTATACACGTCTTTATGCACGTTTTTTATGCACACATTTTTATATACGTTTTTATACATACGTTTTTATACACACGTTTTTATACACATTTTTATACATGTTTCTATACACATTTTTATACACGTTCTTATGCACATATTTTCATACACGATTTTACACACATTTTTATACACGTTTT
>BQNB010060255.1:11123-36999 GCA_026074375.1 Tanacetum coccineum
ATTTTGCGTTTTAGAGTTGTTAAGTCCTAAGTTTGAAATATTCCCAATGTCAAAGACAGTAGCTTAACTCATCGCCAGAGGTTATCAAACCGCCGCGAAGAATTAAGGCAAACCGTTGCTGGTTAAATAAGGCAACTCGCCGGCAAGGGTCAATAGCAAACCGCCGTCTATATTTTATGCAACTCGCCGCCTGGTTATCAAACCGCCAGAGTTTCCTTTAGATAATTGCTATTAAAATATTCAAACCGCCTTCAACCTGTTCAAATCGTTGCCTATTAATAAAGCAACTCGCCGCTTAAGATTTGAGCAACTCGCCTCCAATTTAAGCAACTCGCCACTATAGCAAACCGCCGTGTGTGTCAGATAGTTGGCCACCTACTATTTAAAATATTCCTTTTAACCAAACCGCCACGATGAATATCAGCCAACTCTCCATGACGAACAACGAACTTTATCACTTAAAAACACCTATAAATCACCTTTTTGAACGATTTATCTTGATTTCTTTTGCACAACTCAGTACTCCAAGGCTATAGCAACTAGTAACACCCAAACTTTAACATAACAAACATCAAAATCCAGAGAACATCAAAAACGAGCTACTAACCTTCAAAAGTACACTTATTGATCTAAATCAATCAAGAAATCGCACATACACACGATCTAATCATCCCTTTTGCTCTGATACCAATTGTGGTATATCATAAATCATAACATGGTGATGAATCTTGGACTTGGCTAGTTTCTAGAGAGAGAAACACATGAGAGGATATTTTCTAGTGAGAGAAATATGTGTAAAATAAGAAAATGAATAATGACTAGCTACCTCTTCCAAAGTTGGAAGAGGTATATATATATAGTTCTTACAAATACAGGGTATTAGTACCCGGTTCAAAACCGAAAATCATACGATTAACTATTAAACTACGAGCTATAATAAACAGTAAAATACACGGGGTGACCGAGTCTTTTTCTAATATCTAACAAAAGTGATGGTGGTGGTGGTGAGTTGGTTGGTGGAGGTTGTGAAAGCATGCATTCAATGTGAGAAAACATGCATTTGAGTTCATCTCTTAATCCAAAGATAAGAGTACAATTGTGAATGCAACACAAACATGAGTCTCCATGTGCCTTAAGAGGGTTCCGAGGAATGGGATAACCAAAGATAGGTGGAGAGGGTGATGAAGTATCAAATTAGACATCAAGTGGGGTAATTAGTGAAAGGGTGAGAGTGATGTCCATTGATGCATTTTATTGAGTTGGAGGATGTGGAGGAACTCTTAGAGGAGGGGATGTTGGTGAGTTCAAGTAACCATTTGTTGATGGTTATGTGAATGAGGTTGGTAATTTGGGTGTGAAGTCAATGAAGGGAGATGAAATGCCTTTGGTTGATGGTGTTTTTGAGGGTGCATTAGGAGCACTAGGTGATGAGAGTTGATGCGTGGGTGATAGAGTTTTGGTGTCATCTTGAGTTAAATCCATAAATAACTGTTTTGGTGGAATGATGTTGATTTTTAGTCTTTTGGAAGCTTTGGAAATGGAAGCTCTAGTGGAAACCATGGTGGTTTATGGTGGTTGATAGAGGATGAAGAAGATGATGAAGTGGTGATATGCATTTGGAGGGAATTTATTGGAAGAAAATGGTATGGAAATGGAATGAGTTTGAATTAGTGTAGGATTTTCCAAAATCTATTCAAGCATTATGGGTAAGGATAGCTGAGGCTAGATAAAAGAGGGTCAAAAAGCAAAAAGAAACAGTAAAATCCGTGAACAAGATGGTCGGTCCCGTTAATTAATGGCCGGTCCCCTTAAAATTAAGGGGACCGCCCTTATGAATTAAGGGGGCCGCCAATCTGGTGTTTTTCAGACGACTAAAAATTTTATTTTTTTCAAAAATTTGTAAGAAAGGTTGTGTTTTGGTGGTTAATTTGCAGCAAGTTCCATGTAAATATGTGCATGAAATCAAGTATATCATGTATGTTTGCAACAAATAAAATAGAACAAGAATGCATAATTATAAAAGCATACTAATCATTCTCAAAGATTAGAGGTCCTAAGCAAGCTTAAACAAGTTCAAGTTCTTCCGAATAAGTCGGGTTGTCATCACACAATTAATTAAACATAAACACAAGCATAAGTTCACACAAGATCCTAAACCAATTATTCTATCAAACTAGTTATTACACAACATCTTCACTTCTTTTTCTTGCTGAAGCCTCCTCGTAATGCCTTGCCAAATGACTTGAATCCACCTCTAAGTTCCTTATGCATTTGTTGTGTTTGATTAAGCAAGTCGGTTTGACGTTCGAAGATAAGATCGTCATTTTGTTCAGAAGAAGTGGGAACATCATATTGTTGGTAATCGAGATGGTCCGAGAGAGTTTAGGTAGCCTGTAGAAGATGGGGTACTAGCATGAGAAGCACCATCATCCTCATCATCATCTCCTTGGTGAGATGAAGATACACGGTTATGATGGGCGGAGGTTGAAGAGACGGAGTGACGGGATTTTCCACGATCACTTTGGGGTCGACGGGTTTGTCTCAGAGCAAGTGGACTCATAACTCGTTCAATGACATCGTAGATGACATTGTCAAGATGAGGGTAAAGTTCCATTACATGTCGAAAGAGACGTGTCAAGAACATACCATAAGGAAGATGGGCTTTAGGAGTTGCTCGTGCACTTTCAATTCTTTTGACAAAGAAATAGGCAAGATTATATTGTTGCTCAGCTAGAATACAATATAATATATGAGCAATGTAAGCCGGGAGATGGTCCCGGTGTCCTCCAAGTCTGAACACATTTTCATAAATGAGTTCGTTCCATCTTTTCAAGTCTTGTCTAAGCTCTTTGGTCAAAACTTGATTTGAAGAAAGAATAACGTTTTTGTTTTTGATTTTTCGGTTAGAGTCAGTACGTTGAAATTGAAGAAATTGATGAATTTCTTCAGGTGTAGGGAGGTCGGTATGATATGGTCCTTCAGTGTCTTGGGAGTATGCAAGAGCACCAAGATCCCATTCGTTTGTGAATACGGCTTAACCAATGAATAGGATTCTGAGGATTTGACCAAATTGTTGGAGAGAGAGAGTGATGAATTCGTTTTGAATCATGAAGGAGAAAAGAATGACGTTGTAGTCATCTTTTTGAAGAGTGACTTGACTATAAAAGTCTAGAATGAAACGGGGGACAATTGGCTCACTGATTTCGTAGAGACAATTGAGACGAATGTTAGAGAAACAACGATCGATGTGATCGGATGTGTAGTAAAGTTGATCAACAACTTTACCCTCATGAATACATCGATCTTCGATAGGTTTGTATAAGTGTGTGATAGAAGGAGAAATAACGGGTGTTTGGGATACTTTTGGAATGTAAGAACGGGTAAGAGAGGTATCACCAACTGTTGCTCGAGGCATGTTTATCACCTAACAAGATAACAACAAAATAAATTAATAAAAGAATAAAAAAATAAAGTTTTGAAAAAACGACAAATGTGGGACAAGGATTACTTCGACTTCTAAAAATAAAACCCTAAGAAGTAATCCAAATGTTCCTTAATTTATTTGTCACTTAATCTAGGATGTCAAAGGATATATGTTATATATATATTTCAACATCTTAGAAAGTGATCCAAACACTCCCTAATCAATACAATACATGACTAAAATTGTCGAAAGATATACGTTAAGTTGTATATTTTGTTGACAAATATTAGTTCATCATTTTTTTGACTTGGTGAGAGTTAAATGGTGTTTGTTTTGACTCAACACTATGTTTTAAAATGTTAAACCAAACGCCCCTTTATTTTATACATTTTACAAAATGTATCAAAATATATATGAATTATATATCTTTATGACTTGTACAAGTTAGTATGTGTTTATACAAATGACAAAAATATAGTGATGGTCATTTCGACCCTAAAAATCGATCCTAAGCACCCCTTTATTTTTATAAAACATTATCCATTGATTCGAAAAATATGCCTTTAGAAATGTGTGTTTCGAAAGATAATGTATAATCATTTTAACGTGTTTTTGGCATGAATCAACAATGTATAGAATTTTTGTTTTAAATTTTTTTAGTTTCAAATATAATTGAAAAAGAATGTATATATTTTTTTTTAACAAATTTTCGAACAAACAAAAAAAATGTGACTCAATCCTATTAAAATTTTGAATTCCTATGACTACGGGAATCATTATAGTTATGAATTTCCTAGACTTAATCAAATATATAAAAAAATATAGAAGTTATGAAAAATACCCAATTTTGATTGAGAGCAAAATTGGATGAAATTGAAAAAGAAAAGTATAAGAAATCTTACAATAGGTGTTGTTAATCGAGTTGTAGGTGATTGCCCCTTGTGAAATTGGATGAATTTTTAAGTTTGGGAATTGGATTTTATGGTTTTGGAGTGTGTGTGTTCGTCACAGAGTAGCAGAGAGTGAGGGAAAGATGAAAATGGGTGTTTGAATTGTGTTTTGCAAAAGAAGTGGGCTGTTTGGTGATTTTAATAGGTCGGTCCCCTTAATTATTAAGGGGGCGCCCACTTCAACACGGTCGGTCCCCTTAATTTTAAGGGGGCCGCCTATTTGGAAAAAAATTGTTTTTCGATTTTGACTAGTTTTGTAAATATACAATTATCAAAATACGTCGGGAGGTATTATTTTATATACTCTAGTCGTCGAAGGAATAAAGTTAAAGACGAGAGAAAAATACTTGACATTTTTAATTATCTTTTCGTTAAGTTAAGTAAACTTAAATAATTTCCAATTAAGTTGTCAAGATTTTTGGATCGAGAGATCGTTTGGAGATGGTTGACGAAATTTAATTGACATTTTAATTAACCTTTCGTTAATTAAAAATACTTTGATTACTTCAGACGAAATAATCAAGTTGTCAAGCCGAGAGAGGATTTAGTGACGTGTTCAATCAACTACTTATCAATTGAGTAAATTAATTACTTCGGACGAGATGATTAATTATCACAATTTGTAATATAAAAAGAAATGATAAATGATAGAATAATAGAATAGACTTAAACTTTGATGAGAAGATTTTGATAGACGTAGTTTATTGTAGACGTGTAGACGATGCAGATGTTGTAGTCAAAAGGAGTTTGTTTCATCCATAATGATTTTGATGTCATGCCTTTCCGGCGTAAGATGAAAAACTAGTCCTACTTCTATGTTAATGATTACCCACTAACTCACTTTTCTTCATCTACGTGAGTTCGCTACTAGTGGACATAGAAGATTTCCATTTTATAGAGGAACGTAGAGAATTCTAATTCAACTACGTGAGAGACGAATTCATAATGAACAAAATCTCTTAATTCTACAAAGCCAACAAATAGCATTTTAGTGACTACACTATTTCCATAAGCTTAAATTATGTTCTACTAACTATAACTTATTTGTTTAACATTTACCACATGTAGCATAATAGTATATTTAACACATAATCTAAATTCTGAGAAGTTTGGAAAGAAGACATACCATTGCCTACAATGTATTTTCTTCAACATCTTCAAGTAAGTAAACTTTGAAGGAGAAATCTTTTGGAAAACCCGTCATGAGATTTTAAGAATGTATTCGCTTGTCGGATTCCAAGAAATGTTAATGAACAACACCACTTGAATGTTGTAACGACTCAACCACTTGGTCCCCAATGTCTCATGGGTCCAAAATTGTTAGTTCCAAACATATATTGCATATGTTGCATTTGATTTGGATACATATAAGGTGGACATATTCCCCCCGGAGAGAAGTTTGGTTGTTGTGAATAATTCCACAATGAATGATTATTATTAGGGTAATTTTGTCTAACTTGATCTCTCCTAGGTTGTGGTGTTTTAGACCGAGGGTGGGAGTTATTGGTTCTTTTTGAAGGAGGAGTCTTAGATCTCATTTTAGGCTTAGTAAAGCCAACTCCGAGTTTTAAAGAGGGTTTATAAAAACATTTTACTTCGTCTTCGCCTACAATGTGTATTTTAGTATTGTTTACAAGCATAATTTTTGGTCTTGGGCTTGAGCTTAATTCTACTACTTTTTCTTTAGAATCAACCTCTTGTGATTTAACAAAATTCACTTGTTTAGACTCACTAGTTGATCCTTTGGTGAGATTAAATCCTAGGCCGGATTTATCACCATAAGGTTTTTGAAGATTTAACATTTTCTTAAGCGATTTACTACTATTATTAAATTGATTAAGCTTAGAAATTTATATCTTAAGTTTTTCATTTTCAAATTTAAGGTCTTGACATGTCTCACATTCTTAATTGACCTCTTTACCTCTTTCTATTTTAGATAGTTTATTTTTTAGTTCTAATATTTCATTTTCTAACTTATTTTTAATTTGTTTTAGTGATTTATTTTTAGCCATGACTTTTAGACCTATTTTGCATAGTCGATTATATTCATAATCTAAATCTTTTTCATCTAACGATTATTGGTCATCACTAAAGAATTCGGTTTCGGAAAGTACCTCATTAGAAGCTTTAGCCATAAGACATTTTTCATCTTTAGTCTTTTCTTCTTCATCTTCGTCGCTATCCCTCCATGATCCTCCAACAAAGGCTCTTTGATTGTAGCTTCTTGATAGTTTTGGACACTCTCCGATGAGGTGATTTGAATCCTCACATTTAAAATGTTTTCTTTCGCCTTTGCTATTTTTGTTGTCTTTATTTCTTTGAGATACCTTTTGTTGGGACTTAAAGACTTCAAGATGATTCTTAGAGTTACTACTGCTCGAGTATATAAGGAAAATTATGCTAAGTAGTTAGTACTGGTAGTATAAAGTTACTACTGCTAGTTACTACTGTTAGTATAATTTAGTACTGTTAGTATAAAGTTACTGCTGTTAGTTGAAGTTAAGACTGCTCAGAGTTGAAGTCTGAAATATAAGCTAAGTAGTTAGTGCTGCTAGTAGTAAAGTTAAGACTGCTAGTACACAGTTACTACTGTGAGTATATATTAGTACTGCTAGTACTAATGTTACTACTGCTTATGTTTATTAGTACTGCTGGTACAAAAGTTAATGCTGCTGGATTACAACTGCTAGAAGACTTACTACTGTCAGAAGGATAAAGACGGAGTAAAGAGATAAGGATTGTTTGGAGAACAAGAATACTTATGAAGATAAGTATTGAGTTATTTTTGTAAAAGATATGTATAATGTATTTGTTTAAAAGATAACGTTTACTTTTAGAAAAGATCATGATATCTTAGGAAAGTATTGTAAGCCTTGTAGGACTCCTTGGTGTATAAAAGGAGGTCCTAGGGTATAGAATTCGAATGTATCAAAAATGAGTCTTTCTTTGTAGCTTCAAGGTTGTAAACCCTAGTACTAGGCAGAGTACTCGTATTATTCATAATAATAATATTGAAGCTTTTTGGTTATATTGTTTATTCATTCTATTGTATCACAGTTTACTATTGCATTCATATTCTTCTAAGTACTAAAGAGTAGATTCAGCATACTCTTAGTATCAACAAAGTTTCTAGCATAGTTGTCTTGAATTTTTTCAATACAACTAACCCTTTTACAAGGTTTGCAAGATCAAGTTGGGATCAACAAGTGGTATCAGGGCCTTGTGTTCTGAAACTTTGATCTAGAAGTTATGGAATTTGAATCTGCACAGAGTAACACTACCGCTAAGCTACCCATACTCAAACTAGGTGAGTATGAGATGTGGGTAATAAGAATCAAGCAATACTTCCCTGTACAAGACTATGCTCTATGGGAGGTCATAGAGAATGGTAACTCATGGGTATCTGTACCACAAACAGCACAAGAGAATGGTACTTCTGTTACAAAGATGTCAGTACCTGTAACTACTGAAGAAAAGACTAACAAGAAGAATGATGTGAAGGCTAAAAGCTTGCTACTCATGGCTCTTCCCAATGAACATCAACTTACTTTTAGTCAATACAATGATGCTAAAACAATATTTGCTGCTATTAAAACACGATTTAGAGGTAATGAAGCCACTAAGAAAACACATAAGACACTGTTGAAGCAACAATATGAAAATTTTAGTGCATCAAGCACATAATCTCTTGACTCTATCTTTAACATCACCATAAGATGTGTGTAGGATTTGTAGGTTCCGGTCCAAGATAGAGTCTTCAAGCCTTAAGGTTTAGAGCACTTATGTAATCACAAGCCACTCTAAAGACGCTCTAACAAATGATACTAATTGATTACCAGCGAATATAAAACAACCGAGTTTAAAGAATTACAAACAATGATCCACTTATAGATCTTTATCTATTGAGAATAAAAGTGTTTTTCTAAAGATCAATCATTTAAACCTTCATCCAAGCCGGAATTTCTTTAAATACCCATGAAACCCTAACTAAAATCTAAAAGTGATAAGGTTATCACTTCCTCTAGAAAATAATCTCATGCATATCCCTAATCACTAACCAACTTTACTAACAACCCGAGTAAGCAAAATACTACCAGACTAATATTTACTAGCCACAGAATAACTTTTTTCGCCAGTACTAACTATACTACTATCCTTACCATAAGGTCCTACACTACCAGCAGAACTGTTTTACTCTACCAGTGGAACTACATACCTATTAGTAGTAACTCACTATTACAAAATTCCTAACAATCCTCCCTTGAAACTTGAATTTGACATAGTTAACTCAAGTTTCTAGATGATCTTTCATTGAATCACCATAATTGTACATCTAACATCTTGAAACCGGTCTCCAAAAGCAACCGTATCAGAAAATTTGAATCAGCAACAAAAATCACATCATAAACATGGACGTGCCACAACCAATCACCACAGCTTACACAATGGTTTGTGAGTCTTTACAAAGTACGCATTCACTCTTGGGCCTAGTCATCCATTGGCAACACACAGAAAGGTCAAATCCACGTAGGACTGAAACTATTTTCCACTTTCAGAACAGAATTCATAGCGAATGGAAAAACAATATGACTTTTGCAAAGATCCATTAGAATACGGCCGGATCATAACGCTCAGATAACGATAAATAACATGTAATAATAGTTTTGTAATCCTGATAATAAATATAAAAGCAGCGGAAATATCATGAGGTGTCATGAGAAACCTGAAATCGTCATGAAGGAATAAAAAAAACATGGTATAACATGGAACTCGTGAAGTCGAAAGAGGTCATGAGATATCATGATATAATAAACATAACTAATAAGGATGCCCACACTCTTAAAACCTTAGCATTTCCATAATAATAATAGTTCCTGAATACATGCATATAATAGAGGGCGGCATCAGCCACAGGAATGAGATGGGTGACCTCTTATAATTACATGGGTGGAGGGATCACTGCCAATGTGAAGATGGGAATGAGTAGACACACACCAACCAATCACCATAACGTGAAACATGTAAACTAGGATCACCCTTACGCCCCTGAATAATAAGTGCCAAACATGAAATATTAATCTGTCACATGACAAGACGCCCCGGCGTAAATCAACTCTCAACGCGAAAGAGACCCTGACACAGTTGCCTCATTGTCACGTCATGGGACCTCCATGACTAAGGTAATCCATTAAATCCAACTTCAGCGTATATATAGCGGCGCAATAAAGAAGTTCTTGAAATCAAATCATTAAAGGAATCATGCAAAAGACATAAAAAAATAGGAAGCATGTGCATTTTTGGGGATGAATCATGAAAAGAATGAATGTCCATACTAAAGACGGAATCCGTATACCTTATGTCCACAAGTAACGGAAAGAATGGATTTAGAAAGATGGAAGCTACTCTCCCTAGCTTAATCGATCTACATGTTAAAGGACATATATAAGTTACTTGTTCATGATTGAAGTACTTTCCATTTTTAGTAACTTTCGATTTTTAGCATGATTCCTTATAGAATCTTCCATGATTAACATTTTCCTATGGTTATTAAGTTTGCATGATTAGTATTCTTGTTATATTGGGTACTTTCCAAAAATAGCATTCTTTCTAATGATAGTAATTTCCAACATAGACTTTCTCAATTAACATTTCCATAAATTATAACATTCCCTGTTGTAATAAGTTTCCATAATTAAACTTCCCAAAAATAAGACTTTCTAAAATAGCAGGTATTCTATAAATATAAGTTTTTCATAAAAACATTTTCTAACATTACAGGTTTCTATAAATAGTTAAGTTTCCATAAATAACATTTTCATAAATTAGCTAGGTTCTAAAAATAGAAAAGTTTCCAATAAATAGCATTTGCCATATTAGCAGGTTTTCTTTTTCTGTATTTACAATCCAAATCCGATCGACATACTTTACAGTGTAATTAGTCCTTTTAGTTTATTACTTTTAATTAAACATATCTTAATATCCATTTTTGCAAAACAAGCCCTTATAATATCAAATATGGTATTTTCATACTTAATACTTTAATTACTGATCATACCTTGTACTTTTCATAATTTACACTTTTAGTCCCTCAGTTTTAAATACAATTCGAATTATATATATATTATATATAATTAATCATGTTTAAAAAATAACTCCAAACAATATCATATGACAATTTATACCCCTTATACTTATTTTCACAGAATCATACATTATATTAACATGCCATAATCAGTCCTTATAGTTTCAGGAAATATTAACAAAAACATACCCCTTATACTTTATTAAAACACAAATCGAGTAAACCAATAAATGCACAAAACCCTAATTAAAATTTCCCCCAATAATTACATAATTTTTATACATTCATCTAGCATGCATTAGCCTGGAAAAATAGTAAAACCCTAACCATAATTCGTTTTCCCAATTTATTGTCTTCATATCTTTTCATAATTCAAATCGCAAGAAGTAGATAATTCCACAATAAAAATCTAAACCTTTTATACAATTTTCTAACAAATTCTATGGTTCATAATTATGATATATACAAGTCATAAAAATTATAAAATCGAAAGTAATAATGTTATGAGAGCCGAAACAATTCTTGGCCCCAATTATTAGGGTTAATCAATGTTTAAGCTTAAATAAATCAAAATTACGTGCATGTAATTTTTCTCATGAACAATCAGAATCTATATAAACTGTAATTATGATATAAAAAAATACCTTAATAAGTAATGGATGATTTTATGAAATTATTGAGTTCGGCTAGATTTCGAATTCAAAAGAACACCATAAATTGAATCAAAGCATCAAACCTAAAATCCAATAACCAATCAATTTTCTTAGCTCTCCCCTTGGTACTTCCCAAAACCCTAGAAAATTCATCCCTTGCTGTATAAAAATGTTGTGCCGCCACCTAAATTATTTAGGTTTTCGGAAATGAGTTTTTAAAGATTTTACAAATGAAAATTGTATATAAAAAAGATATACAAAAGAAATGCCGAGATTTTTGGGGTTTTTCAAAGTATAAAATCAGATTTTATTTTGCCTAAAAATATTTCATAATCGCTATTCAAATTAAATATTTAATTGTAATATTAGAATAATTAACTTATAATTATTTTGGCAAAATACATATATGAAAAAATAAATAATTACTTTCTTGCCTAATATAAAGATATTTTAATCCTTAAATAAATTTCATACTTGTCACAGTATGTACTTTAGAATATTATAACACTTGATTGGGTATATTTATCATGCTTTATTTAATTTTTTACAGTAGGGGCATTTTGTAAATTTTGCACTTGTTCCTATTTTAGGGTTTACAACTTCTCCCTTATTAAAAGAAGAATTCGTCCTCGAATATTAGAAATATGATACAGCTGTAAAAGACAAACCAGATCAGTGAAGAAAATGATGAAAAATCCGTATAGACTCTTAGGTCTCACCAAAAGGCTTCTCTGCTCGGATGATTCCTCCAAAGGATTTTGACAAAAGAAATTGTCTTGTTCCTCATGACTCTGTCCTGACGGTCTAGAATAGACTCAGGCTCTTCCGTGTAAGATAAATCCACACCGATTCTACGGAATGGATAAAAAAACGTGAAAGGATGGAACTGGTAACCTCTGAGTAATGATACGTGAACACAATTGTGAACATGAGATAATCTGAGGAGGTAACAAGCCAAACGATAGGAACCCACCAACGCGAACAAGAATTTCAAATGGTCCTATGAAACGAGACTAAGCTTGCCCTTAATACCAAAACGCCTGACTCACGTGTAGGTGAACTTTCAAGAAACATGCTCACACCGCTGGAACGCAATGCTCTCAATGCCTGTCAGCGATAACTCCTTCTGACGAGTCAGGAGCTCCATATACTTTTTCCCCTGCGATGGCACCATTTTCATTAGTCACCTCAATCATCTCCGGAACCTCAAGAATAAACGTTCACCATCCTTATCCCAACAAATAGGAGCATGACATGTTCCTACCTTATACAACATCTCGAAAGGAGGGCAATTAATACTCGCATGCAACTGTTATTGTAAGGCAAACCCACTAGACAATAAGTCATCCCCAATTCCAGTCAATCTAAAGCAACACATCGTAAACCATATCAACTAATGGTTGAATTGTACCTCCACTGTCCGTCGGTCACGAAATTAAAAGCTTACTAAACTTAGCCTAGTTCCCCAACTTCATGTAAACTTTCCAGAAACAGACGCAACGTGATCTTTTCTCTGACACGATCGCTGATGGAGTCCCGTGTAATCGAACAATTCTGTTGGATACATTTCTGCTATTTTACTAACGGTAATCCTTACAGAAGGAAGAAAAGTGCCATTTTAGTCCAAACGACTACAACAGACCCAGATAGCATCGTACGTCTCTAGTCCTGGTATCTCCGGTAAACAAAATCAATGGATATTTCGTCCCCCTTCCAAACAGAATCTCTAACGGGCAATAGCCCACTTGCACGTTGTGTTCTATCTTGACCTGCGACATGTTAAACACTTTGACACAACCGTACCACATCGCCTTCAATACCATCCACCAAAAGTGTTGCTTGAGAGCGTGTACATCATATGTCGAAACACTGAGATATCGAAAATCGAACTATGATCCTCATCATCAAGGCTTCTCAAGTGGAGGATACTCAGGTACGCATAATCAAGGACCACCTATAACCTCCACTAAAATGCCAACGTGAATCAAACCGCAAACAGCGGGTCCTCGCTGATCAATATTCTGTAATAATTTGCACATATTTCCAGTCATGCCTTCTGAGCTGTCTGATCTTGAAATTAGGTTAGCTCAAACCCTCAAGACCTAGCCACAAAACCACTCTGACCACGAACACATAATTCGATATCCAAACGCTCAAGGTACGAATAAATTCCCTTCTTCCACTTTGATACCAGCTATCATAACCCACTTCCTACCAAAGCATCATCCACCACATATTTTTACCCGATGGTACTGAATGTTGTGTCAAAACCTTTAGTAACTCCAACCAACGTCTCTGTCTCATGATTCAATTCTCGGCTGAGTTGGAAATTGTATTTGCGACCTCTATGATCGGTAAAAATATCACATGATCGCCATAAAGATAATGTCACCAAATTGAAGCAAAGACAAACTAGCTACTAAACCCCAATCATGAGTAGGATAGTTTTCACTCTCATAAGGGCTTAGTTGCTCGTGAGCATAGGCAAACACTTTCCCCATGCTGCATGAGACACAACCAAACCTTTTTAAGAACTCACTGTAAATCCTGAATCCACCTTACCAGATGGAGGAGTAAGAATAGGCATTCTTCTCGTAAAACAAACCTGCTTAATTCTTCAAACTCCTATCGTCGCTCTTCGTTCCATACAAACTTCTACCTTTTATCGCATAAGCTTAGTTAAGGGTAAGCTAATCATGAGAATCTACCCTCTACGAATCTGCGGTAAACCGCTAATCCCATAGAAAAAACTACTCCGTACTTGCGTCATAGGACGTCGCTTGGCCGATTTGTGATAGCCTCTACCTTCGCCGAACAAAAGGGTAATCCTCTGCTGAAAACAATGTGACCAGGAAATGCCACCCTGACTCAACCAAAATTCTAGCACTTAGAAAACTTGCATAGTAATTACTTCCTTTGTCGTAAAATCTGGTAGCACATGTGGTAGATGCTCCTCGTGATCCTCTTAGACTTAAGAAACCAAATATCATCAATGGAACAAGATGACAACTTGTCCAAGAATTCATAAAAACTCGTTCATCAGTCCATAAATACAGCTGGAGCTTTCGTGAGAACCCAAAAGCATCACCAAGAATTCATAATTACCATAACCTGTGCGAAAAGCAGTCTTGGAAATGTCCAGCTCTTTACACTCGCAACTGATTGGTAACCAGATCGTAAAATCAATCTTTGAAAAATGTTTTAGCGCCCTGAAGCTCATCAAATAAAGCATCGATGACTGGAAGGGAAAACGAATATATGTGATCTTGTTCAATTCACGGTAGTCGATTACATAATCTCATGCTACGTCCACTTCTTGACAAAACGAAACCGGTGCACCCCAATGGCGACATACACTCGGGTCGAATAAGATCCTCGCTCCAACAATCCTGTTAACTGATCCTTTCAACTCTTTTAACTCAATCGTTGGCATACGATAAGATCTTTTGGAGATTGCTCAGCTCGAAATAACTCAATTTAAACTCAACATCGCGAATAGGAGATTCCTAATTCTTCCGGAAATACGTCCTGAAATTCGAAACAATCGGCTGTTTCATGAATAAGAGAAAACGTCAGATGTCGGGTTCATGACTGGTAGCCAGAAAACCTTCACACAATACGATAAAAGTTACGTGCTTTTAAAGCGGAAAATGATCTTCAATAAGGTTTTCCTGGTAATGAAGCCATGATAAAAAAATTCAGAGCATGATATCGCCGAATATAACAGCGACGGAATGACATGTCAATCGTAGCACGGTGTGCTGCTAAACCATCTATACACAGAATTAATTCCAAATTCACACATAGTCAAGGAATGCATTAACTGAACGAATCTTGTCTTCAAACTGTAAGGAAATCTCTATATACAAGGGTAAATGTCATGGGACGGAATCTATGTATGGTGCGTTGGATTAGCATAATACATATCAAGTAATATAGGTGTCATAGAAAATACATAAGCAAACATGGTAATATCACAAAGATGTCCGCACCCGTAGCAAATAAAACAAACATGCACGATCCAAAATAAATAATTGCACCAGTGATGGTACCTAAAGTATTGGCGGCATGATCCTGATGAAGTGTTAAAATACGCCTGATTGCGTCAGAGCCTCGCTTCTTCATCATGAACAACGAACTAGCACCAGGTGTTCTTCCTTAAATTTAAATTATGTTATTCTTAATTCAAAAAATTTAATGAGCTAATTTTTATTTTTTAAATTTCTGAAATTGTAATTCTATAGTTGTAGATTTTATGTGCTTATTTATCTTCTGTTTTTTTTCTTATAATTTTATAATCTTGTGTTTCAAGAATTTATGTTTTTACTTTATCTTTAAGATAAACTTTGATGTATCTTTTTTATTGGAGTGAAATATTCTTTTGAATTAATGCTTTCTCACAAATTTCACTTATGTAAAGAAAAATATTCATATTAAAATTTTTTATTTAGGCTTTTTTATTAAAGTATGTAATTTTTATACTGGTAGAGTATAGTTTATTAATAGTTTTTAATTCATCAAAGATAAAATTATTAGAATAAACATACAATGAGTAATTAGTTTTACTTTATAAAAGTTCAAAATAATTTAAATATATCTAACTAATTTTATGGATTATTCATGTTAATTGTTTTTTTTTTTTTGAATTAATATCGTATTTAATGTTAGAGGATTGTAGTTACTGTTTTCAAATAATTAATAAGAATATTAATGAATGTATACTACTTATTAAAGAAGCATTCAAATCTTTTCAGCCGAATATATAATTAATCCTTATACTAAAGATTACAAAACAAAAAAACACAAGTAAATACCAAATACAGTATCAAACCATTCCAACTGACACAAGTTATATTTAACTTTTTATTAGATTTTAATTAATTATTATATGAATTAAATTTGATAACACTATTTATTAGAAGAAAGTAATTCAAATTAATCTGTAAATCTAAGATTTTTATTATTTTAGCGACAGACATATCAATTTAAAAAATTTATATTATAGTATGCCGATTCTAATTATAAAACAATAACTTTACATATTTGTATAACAACGGTATGCATGTCTCGCCGCTGAAGATGACCATCCTTGGCCACATTTGAAGCAATACCAAGCAGCACGACACACTCCACCTGGGTGACTACGTCACATTTGTTGCGAAACAAGGTGAGTATAACCCTCAAGGACCCTGACTGCTGGGAACCTGATTCAAAACTAAATCATTGAGACTATGTAACTTAGACATATAGGAGAATAAACTTGTTATATCAAAGATTTACCCGAGTTGGTATATCGTTAGGATGCTGGCCTCTTTCCTATGTCGGCGTCCACACCTAATATCCTTTACCATGACTGATGTTAGATTTCCTATCATAATCACAACTAAAGACGGCAACGATTAAGATTAGACCTGTTGTTGTCACGAAGTGTATGTTGTTAATGTTATACGTATTACTACCCACTCGCATACTGTCTGTCAATCCCGTGCCTGTCGATCTCGTGTCGTCAACACACTACCGTGACACTTAAGACTATCCCCTGCTGACTGTAATGTGATAAACTCTCCACTCTTGTGCCTGAAAGAATAATTGGGTGGCACATGATAAAGATAAGGATGATAAAACATGAATAAGGTCTCACAGATCGATTACTGAAAGTTTACCTCTTGTCCTGAACTTCGACCTATCATATCCATCCCTGTCACGAAGGATTTCCCAATTGCCGTGCAGCATCACAGTCTTCAACCTGAGCAACAACCGTAAACTGTATACAATGACAATGGTCACGGATGACTTATAAGACCCAAACGAAAGTTCATCCGCCTGCTCTTCTGAATTGATTGGAATACTCATGTTGTAGTCTGGATGAATAAAGCTGATTTTGAAACAATGAGCATTGATGATTTGTACAACAACTTTAAAATTATTGAACAAGACCTCTTCAAACGCTCTTGCTCGGCTCGAGGGAAAAACTGAAGAAAGAACAGCTCTTTGAAAGCTGCCCAAGTCAAAGTAAGGACCCACGCATCTCCTCCTTTGGCCTGCTTATAGGCCTTCCACCAAGCCAACGCGTCACCCTCGAACTTATACACAGCCAATCTGGTCTTAAAAGCATCATTACAATCCATCACGTCGAAGATCTTCTCCATATGGGAGATCCAATTCTCAGCATCAACAGGGGCTACTGCCTTCTCGAACGAACGGGGTTTCTGCTTATTGAAGCGCTCAAGCCAAGTATGAATAGTGGCTGGTGGAGGATTACCACCCGAAGCACCAGCGCGGTATTCTTCGCGAACCTGCTCGCGAATCTGTGGGAGCATGGCATCCACGGCTGCCTGAACGGCCGCAGCGAGTTCAGCATCGGTACGAGTGTTCACCATCTGACATTTGCAAAAAGGGTTTAATGATTAAACGGTTAAAAGGTCAAAACGCGACAGAAGATAAACGTCGATTCTGAAGGAACCTAATGTCTACCCAATCCTCACAGGTCAAGTTTTAGAGCCTACAGGTCGGAAGCCTGAGCTCTGATACCATAATTGTAACGACCCAAACCCGCTCCGGAGAGTAGGCCGAAACGTCATAATCATGGTGTCATATCAAAGCATAATAAAGGCATAAAGTCATAAATGATAACATAGAACAAAGTGGAAAGCCGGAATCAAACATCGGCTCCCGATTATGAGATCAACATGAATAACGTAAAAGAAGTCTAAAGGACTAAAACATGTGTCCAAGATAGTATAGCACATCAAAGTGTCTGCGATAAAAAGAAAGGAAGCTAAATGGTCACTTCCTAAGCACACACTCTCTCAAGCCCAATCTCCCTCTAGATACCTGCCGTATAAGAAAGAGAAAGAAATACGGCTGAGCATAACGCTCAGTGAACGGATATAATAACAATGTAAGTAATAAGTATGAATCCTGGATAATAAATATAAAGCAGCGGAAAATTCATGAGTGTCATGAGGAAACCTGGAGAATACGTCATAAAGGAATAGGAAATAAACATGTAATACATGGTAACGTGAAGTCAAAGATGTCATGAGGTATCATGGATAGTATAAACATAAATAATAAGGAATGCCCACGAGCTCATATAATCATACATGTCATAATAAAATAAGTGAGCTATCAGTGCATATAATAAAGGTTATCCTCAACATGTAATAGAGGGGTGACCCTCATATTAAAATATGGTGAGGATCATCTCCACTGTATGATTAAAAGCACACACCAACCAATCACCATGAACGTGTAGACCATGAAACTAGGATCAGCCCATACCCCCTGAATAATAAGGCTAAGCCATAAAAGGGATTTATGGTCTTTACCTGTACCGTTTGCTCTAGGACAACCACATTTTTATTTCAAAAATTAGGCAATGAAAACCATTCCAAGTGTTGCTAACCTGCAACCAACAACGGATTTTATAAGCGCTTTTACCACATAGCCGTTTGCTTGCGGCTAGACAATTCTTGGACCTAGAAGAGTTACCCCATGGGAATGCAAACCTCTCAACTTGTTGTACTTTAAACATCATCATTGAGGACTCTAAGATATTATACAAATCATTAAGCTATATTAATTCATTCATTCTGGTCATAGACCTAATTGAAACCATACCTCAATTAATTCTAGCCTATGCCCTTAAGTGATAACCAAAAGGAGTTTGTACCCAAAAAATTATTTTCCTTTAAGAGATCGTCCATAAAACCAGTTTTATATCAACCTAAATCAATGAAAGGCAAATGAAGTATGAATGCAAAAATGCATGAATATTGAAATTATGCCAATGAAGCATACATTTGATTATATGGAACAAGTAAAAGATGTGTCGTGATATCCCACTCCGCTAACCACGAGGTGGGGGTTCAAACTAAGACATCTTTACTTCTAGGGATTTGGTGTGTTGTGATATCTCACCAGGAAGCGAGGTCTAGGTGAGGGTTCAAACTAAGACACCTATCCTTAGCCATATTAGGAAGAAGGTGTTGATGTGATTTCCCACTACGCTAGCAACGGGGTGGGTTTTCAAACTAAGAACACCGGTCGTTGGTTGTGATATCCTACTAGGGAGCGAGGCCTAGGTAGGTGTTCAAACTAAGCAACGCATTCCTAGCTTTAAGAACTTATGATTATAATGATGAAGATGTTGCAAAAAGTTCTACAATTAAAATTTCGTTCTTTAAAATCAAGTTACAAGGTCCTAATAAGTTGTTGCTTTAAGTCATGATTCATCTTGAATCACGACTATGGAAATAAGTTGATCTATGGTTGAGTTGAAATGAGTACACACATTTAAATCATATATCCATGTTGGGAGCTAAAAGTTCACAAGTCATGAATATGAGTGCTTAGCATTTAGACTTATATTGACAAATGATCTTGTTTAATTGCTTGGTTTGGAACTAGTGAAAAATCGGGGACGATGAATTTATCCGTCAGGACATCCGTAGATTATTCTATGGGCATTTCTCATTCTATGATCCCAATGTTGATATAATAAAGGAAGTCAAACAGGAAGTCGAGAAAAGAAAAAGGAAAATCCAAAAATATTAGGGATAGTTAGTGTATAGATAAAAAATGGTGAAAACGGGACTTGTCAAAGCTTTTGATTCTTTAGTTCCCCTTGACGAACACTTAGCTACTTTTCGAGGTTATTAGTCGAGGGGGATTGAGATTCTTAGTTTTCGTAAATGTTTACTTCATAACATTGCGTGAGGACACGGCAATACCTTAGTATGGGAGATTTTGGTATGTGTTTAATTACACATACCTTTTACCTTTAAAAACGAGCTAAAATAACCAAAAACGGACTTAAAATGCCAAATATATGCTTGTTTTGCTAATTGTGTTGTGCAGGAACGGATATCTAAGAAAAGGACGAAAAACAAAGCCAAAAATGACAAAACCGGACATGGAATGGAAAAGCGTGAAAAAGACACTGTCAAGTCCAAGCCCAAGTGTAAAAAAAAGTCAACCCAAGTCAACCCCGACAAACCCAAAGCCAGAAAGTCAAGAAAAACAAGTTTAGGGACTAAACTTGTTAAATCCCTAAACTTGTCTTAAAAGAAGAAAAGAAGAAAATAAAGAGAAGGGTTAATCCTGCCAAATTGGAAAAGTTAAACTACAAGGGGCAAAACTGCCAATGGCAAGAACTTATACACCACAAGGACGTGTGGTGCAAAGCCACATATAACTTTTAGGGACTGAAACTGCCAAAGTCCCCAAACTCTCATTAACCAAGGACGAAAATTGCAACATCACTTATATCCTTGGAGGACCAATTTTGCCATTACCCAAAACCTTTTCCTGTTAAACCCAAAACAAATTTTCCCGCCCTTTCATCTTCCCCATGTCAACTCTTTTTACCTTGCAACTCTTATTACACAGTGGGTAAACATTTTCCCCCTCCTCCACTACCTTCCCCTGTCACATGTTACCACTGCCAAGCTGGCAATCCACCCATTTTTCAAAGATAAGGATAATTTCGATGGCTGTGATCAATTTAAAAGAAGCACAAGGACCATGGATGGCTGGGATTAGCTTTTGAAGTCTCTCACAAAACAAACACAGGCTGCATACTCTCTCAGAAAAGAAGCACACAAAGAAGGACCCAAGACCTAGTTTTTTAGTATAAATAGATACCTTGTAAGCCTTAAGGGCATCATCTAATTTTCTGTCTTTTAATGTATTTTTACTTAATTTGAATGCAACTTTAAGTTTATTAATTGTCTTTTAATTTTCAGCAAGTGTATTTCAATTTCGAGTTTTAATGAAAAGTTGTTTTAAGCTCTAATACTCTCAATAAGCTCTTATTCAGTTAAAATAAGCTTCTATAAGCTCTTATAGAAGTTTGATTAAGCTTATAAAACTTAAACTCTTCATAGTTTATAGTTTTATAAGTTTTTGTTTGAAAAATCAAGAATAAGCCATTTGGAAGATAAGCTAAAGTTGGAAGAGCTTATTGGCTTATTCACTGGCTTATTTATAAGCCAGAGCTTGTAGGTGAAAGCCCTTGAGGGCTCAAAAAGTCCTTGTAAAAGCTTGGACAAAGGTCATTACAATTTTCCCTTTAAAGCCTTAATTTTTAGATTTTTATAGCTTATTCTGTTTTAGCTGATTAGAGTGCTTATTTCTTGCTTATTATTGTTCATTTATGTTGTTTAGTGCTTATTTGTCAATTCCCTTTAAGAATTGTGAGTTAAAACAGCCTTTTAAAGTGTAAAAATCCGTTTTAAGAAATATAAAGGGGTGTTTGGGTTAAGTGTAAAAACGGGTCAAAACAGCAAGGTATGGGTTGGGGTCATAGAGTTAACTTTAGCTTGAGTTTTTGAGCTCATTTAGGTCTATTTTTCCAAAGTATTTTAGGCAAAACTTGGTTTTCAAGTTTTTACAAGTGTTCCTTGAAACTGTTGTTTTTTAAACAAGGATACAATGGCTTATTTGGATAAGCCATTGTATATTTGAGTTGTGGTTTAAAAAGTGTGTCAATTGTGAGTCTTAGCAAGTTTTTAAAGTACCTTTAAGTCATTTGACTTTGTGAGTCAAAACTGCCAAAGATTTACTTGTCATTTCTCAAAGGAAAAAGCCCTTTTTCAAGAGCTAAAATCAGCAACTTTAAATGGTTTTTGGAAGCTTAAAATTTGCGCACAAGTTCAATTCTTAGTGTTCTTTATCTGTTTTACCTTAGTTTTTAATTTTGAGCTTATTTGACAGCTTATTGAAAGCTGTCAATATAAGCCCTTGTTTTAGCTTAGTCTTCCCCTGGTGCTAGGGGCTCATTTTTTAGCCTTCTTTTCTAGCCTTTTAGTGAACTTAAGCCCAAGCTTGTGGCTTTTCTTAAGAGCCAATAAGCTCTTTGATAAACCCTCTTTGTTTCAGGCCTTAAAAAGCCCTTCTTGTTGCTTATTTTTAAGCCAAGAGTGAGACCCTAAGCTTAAATTCACACCAACAGTACTAACTCTTAAGTTAGTACTGTTGTGGGTATTAAGCCACTTCTTGGCTTATTGAGCTTATCCCATGTGCTTATTTATTGTTCTTAGTAGCTCACTTTGATAGTTTGTTAAGTTGTGTAAGCTTATTTGCCTTTTTCATAGCTTATTTTGAGTTAACAGTTAGTAGCTTGTTGCTTTTAAGCCTAGTTTGGTTTCTGTCAATATAAGCCCCTTTTAAGCTTATTTAGTTTATACATTTTAGTACTTAGTGCTTATTTAGGTAGTTTAGGAACCCCTTTAAGCTTGTTCTCTTTAACTTTAGCTTATTAGTTTAAGAGCCCAAAAAGACTTAGCCAATTTAAGCTGTTAAGCTTGTTTAAGCTTCTGTCCGTTTTTAAAAGCTCATTTTCAGCTTATTCTTAGCTTTTTACAAAAAGTTGTAGTTTTGAAAATTGTTAAGCTCAAGGAGCTTAACAACTTTGGTTCACAAAGTTTTTCATAAAAAAAAGGGGAAGACAAGGGGTGACCCGGGTGAGCAAGACTCGAACCCGGGCCTCTACCCTCGATACATCCCCTTTTATAAACCATCCTTACCGCTGCGCCCTTGGGACTTTTTCATTAAAGTCCCAAGTGGTTTGCTATTTAAGGGTGTTTTCACCCTTATAAGCTATAAGCTGTTACAGCTTATTTTCGGGCTTATTTATAAGCAAATTTTTGGTTTCTTATTTTTCGTAGGTTAGTTATAGTGTCAAGTAATTTTAGTAAATTTTTCAGAATTTTTAAAAGTAGTTTAGTATTTTTTATCATTTAATTTAGTTAAAAGTTTAAAAAATTCATAAAAAATACAAAAATTATCAAAAAAATATTTTTCGATACGCCGGATCGGGAATTGATCATTACGCGTTTCTTGTGCTGAGCTGGCGCTGATACGCCGTATCTTCTTTGCTGGATACGGCGTATAGTAGCAGTTTTCAGAATTCTTCAAATATCTTCGTTTTAGTTCCAGAATTGCGCCTTTTTGCTTCGTCTTCACAAGTTACTCCTGAATTACTGCATTTATCAACTTTAAAGCAATTAAGTACCAAATCATGCAATAATTATATAAAAGTGGGTAAAAAGTGCGGGATAAATGATAGTAAAATATGACGTTATTTGATGATATCAAATATCCCCCCACTTGAATCCTACTTGTCCTCAAGTAGACTTTAGAAAAGTTTATGAAAATGTATCCCAACCGAGGTTAAGGATTTTTCCGTTTAAGCACTTTTTCTTGTTCAAACCACCTGTACAAAACCAAGCTCCTCACGAAATAGGGAAATGAAATCACTCAGATCACTCAACTAATCTAGGGTGTATCATTTTAGTAGTACGCTCATTGCTCAGTCATGATTAGCTTCGTATCATAGGCTTGGCAAGGATACACATCTCCACATCTAAAGCAAAGGAGTAACAAGTCAAAAGGTAAATTAGGCATTTATTCAAAGGCCCGGGTTTAATCATTCTTATAAGGATAAAGAATGATATAGGGTGTAGAGCTTCTTACTTTCACCAAAGGTCGTCGTCAAACAAGGCAGCTGAGACATGCATACATGGCCGTAACGACGGAATAGACATCCACCCTCGTACACATTCTCATTCGAGAAGATCCTAAGGTTAGTAATCAAGAAAGGGAAGTAAAATGGTTGTTAAATAAAATAAACAAAACAAATAGATTAAAGCCAACAAATAAGGTGCGGTTGCTACTAACTTTTCCCGACCGTTCCATGACAAAGACTCGAACATATAGACAAACACCTCGATCATAGAAATGACAAAGACAACCTAAGTTGGCGTTCCCATAATGGTCAACTTCCCATACATCCCGAACTTTACATACTTTTACAAAATAAGTGGTGATATCGGCCACTTTTTATAATACTTTACATCGTTGATTTTTGTGTGTATTAACGAATAATCGATCCTTTCAAATAATTTCATCTGTGTAAGCTCTATGAACCGACTATTTTTTCATCATTTATATTTTTTTAATTTTTTTTTCCAATAATACATCATAAATCTCGGTGTAATTCACCGTCTTCACTATCATCATTTGTCTAGATGATTCTTCCTTTTAACTTTTCTTCTTCAGACATAACATATAATCGCGAAATACACGAGCTACAAAATATTCCCATTGCATTGTGCAATTTTCCCGACCTTTACAAATATAGAGAAATTTCACTTTGATGCAAGAACTACAAGACATTACATGAAAGCAACTAGCAACATTGATTAAAATAGGCTTTAATCTACACGGTAGGCTAAGGTGTAAAGGTGTAACGAAACAATTTTAATTGGTGTGGAAAAAGAAAGGAATGGCTCAGCAGGTTGTTCTAGGGGTATCTTTACTCTAAAAATGAGAGTAAGCAAAAGGGTTACACGGGGTTAACTAACCAGTGTAGTTAGTTAATATTACGATACGTAGGCTTTTTGGTTTAATCCTGGAAATTTACCAGTCAAGCATGTTACTCCATCTAAATCCATAGTACTCATCATTGAGGTCTTGAGTGATATACCAGGCCAAGTTCTAAAGTCCACTACATCACCGGCACACTCATATTTTTGTAGAATTTTAGTAAGTAATTGGAAACGGATAGGCTTAATTCTCACAAATAGACATTAAGGGTTATAGTGCGCGAGGTAATGTAACTAGTGATTTTTCACAAAAAGTCATGCTAAAATTTTTAAATTTGATCCATTTTTAAGCATGTTAGCATTTTATTTGTGAAAATAAGGACAAGTACGTTCTAATTCTCCACCCTCCCACTTAAATTATACAACGTCCTTGTTGTATTGATAAAATAATTAAATAATATAGGATTGACTCTCCAAGTTGAGTTCATGAGCAAAACGTGTGTTGAACAGCCGTCTTGGTATTTCAAGACTCTAACACTTCGAGATTTTCCAGATTTATAAATACTCCACCAACGTTGTCGTTTCGTTCAGAAGGTTCCTGTATTAAGCATAAGAAAACAAGTGCAACTCCATCTCCGGTGTATTCGTTAAAATACAGTAAACTATAACTAAATATTGTATAGGAAGTCGATACGCCGTATCCATACCCCAGGATACGCCGTATTGATACCTGTATACGTTGTATTCATTTAATGAATACGTCGTATAAACTGCTGAAAATAAAGACTGGATAACGTCCAGAAGGTAATACGTTGTATCCATGGGGTTTGGATATGCCGTATCAGCTATCTGGGAAGACATACTTGATAAAAATTGAAAATTACATTCTGGGTTGTCTCCCGGCAAGCACTTTTGTTTACTGAAAAGTCTTTAAGTTAGACTTGCCCCAATTTACTCCCATCCTTAAAAAACAATTTAGGGTCGAACAGGATGCCAAATGGCATATATAAATTCCTTATTAGGAAAATGAATGACATCCATTTATTAGTATAATTACAAGTCATGATATTAAGATTTAATTCCTTGATAAAAATTCCAGTTTAAAAAAATTTATTAGAAGTATCATGACTTGTTTCCAAAAGCTTATTTGACCCCTGTGCATAGGCACCAACATCGGTATTTATTACATCAGGTAATGGTTTGACAGATGAATCCCTTGAAGAGTGTTCAATAACGACTTTATCATTATCATTATCATTGTCCGTATTCGTTTTTAATTCATCAGGATAAATTACGTTAAAAGGATATAGATCATTTAAGTTTAAAATGTTTTGTTCCTTTCATCACATTTGGATAATAATGTTTCATCTTTCAAATTAAATTCATCGATATGTTAAGGATTTATAGTAGGTTCAGTTAAGAAATCTAATTTAGAC
>BQNB010060256.1:2297-36999 GCA_026074375.1 Tanacetum coccineum
CATTGCGTTCCAAATAATTTTTCCCACAAAATGAGTATTCACTCGACTAGTATTTTATAAATATTTTTATAAAATATATTTAAAATCATTATTATTTGTTTTGGTGCCATTGGGTGTCGCGGGTATCTTTGTCTGTAAAAAAAAATGAAACTTTACTTTGAACATTCGCGTTTTTAAACAAACGCTTTTGATTAAAATGTAAAATAATTTATTAAATATTTCCATTTAATAAACGTGATGATTAAATATAAATTTAATTATTTTTGGGTCGGTACGAGTTGTGTTCAAGATTTTGCGAGGCTATTTTAGTCATTTTCTGCTTGTTTTCGGGTCTCGGGTAAAACTAAAAAGTTGTTCGGAATGTCGTTTTACGTCAAACTGTTTTAGAGTCCGAGTTGTGAAAACGTGATTTGGCGGGTAGTCTTTATAAGTCAACTTAAAAATAATATATATCTTCTCGTTTTCAAGTCAAATAAATTTGAAAACTAAATTCGTAATGAGAGATAAATAATAATAAATATGATTTATTATAAAAAAAAATCAGAAATTTACCGGTTACGCGGTAATTGCTTTTATATGACCGTAAAAGGGTCAAAAGTCAAAAAGTCAAGTCGGACCTGAAAAGTCAAAGGTAAAAATCGTCATTTTAAAATTCCGAAATTTGTCGGATGTTACATGGTGTGTGTGTTTATAAAAGGTTGAGGTGTTGAGGTCGGGGGTTCGAGTCTTGCTCACCCCCGACTTCCACTTCCCTTTTTTTTGGTTTTTTATGAAAAACTTAAAGAACAAAAGTTGTAGAGGACAACTTTTTAAACAACTTTAATAAAAGGACTACTAGCTGAAACTCAAAATTAAGCTCTCAAAAAGCTTTTTAATAAGCTGTAAACAGAAAGTGAGCTTTTAAAAGCTAAAATTCTACTTCTCACTTAATAGCTTGCAAACAACTCATTTTAAGCTCAAATTCAAATCTAAAAACTGTTCTAGAAAGCTTAAGATGTGTAAAAGCTAATTATGAAAAGCTAACTTAACTGGAAACACTATAAGCTATCTAAATTCTATGATCTAGGATGTAAACTCAGCAAGGAAAACTCAAAGCTTAAAAACTTAATAAGCTATAAAACTCAATAAGCTATTTCAGACTCTAAGCTTTTGAAGACTTATCTATCTACTTATATGCTATGAATCAAAATCATAAAAAACAAGTACTAAAAGCTAGAAATCTAAATTTAAAAAGCTAAGACTAGTTAATACTGTTTTTGGCTTTTTGAGATTTTTTTGATGAACTTTTAAGGCTAAATTAATCCTAAGTAATAAGCTAGAAATTGAAAACAAGTTTTAAACTATCTTAACCTTTATCTAATTTATAAACTTACTAAATTTTAAAATCTAAATCCTACTAAAGCTAGCTTAAATGATGCTAAAAAGACAGCAGTAGTAACTGCTGTTACTACTGCTGGTGCAAATGACCAAATGGCCAAAACCAATTTGCAGGTATCCTTAAGGGATAACCCTGCACTAGACACTCCTATTGAGTGTTTAAGAACACATAGCTAACAAAATCCAAGCCTAGGAAGGCTTGGATCAAATTTAACAATCAAAGAAAAAGGGAAAAAATTCCCCTGGTGCAAGAACAAGAAATTAAGCTTAAGCTTTCTAGATTTTTAAATCTAACCTCTAAAATCTCTTTCACTACTGATTTAAAGTGAATTTAAAAGTGACAAAAGCAATGAACTCAACTCAGTTTGACTTTTGAAGGTTAAACAGTACTAAACCAAACACCCCTTTAACTATGGCAGTTTTAAATAAAACTTGACTAAATGAAATCTAGCTAACAAACTAAAGTACCAGATCTTAAATAGCTTATAACAAGCTTGATAAACATAAATCAACAATCAAATTAGCTAGAAACTAAGATCTACAAATTATGCTAACTATTTTTGGTTTTTTAATGATTTTTAAGACAATTAATGCAAAACTAAGATTTAAGCTATATAAACTTTACGACAGATTATCAATCAAGACTAATAATCATCATAAGACAAGAATAAGCACAAAATAACAAGCTAATAAGCATTTTATAAGTAGATAAGTAAATTTAGACTAGGAAATTAAAAACAAGGAAAGTAAATGAAGACTTACAATGGCCTTAGCAAAACAAAGGCAGAAGTGCTCAAAGAGCTTATCAACAGCTCTGCCTTATCAATGATAAGCCAGTTTAAGTCCATATGAGCCCTTCCATACTTGGCTCATCTTCTAAAAGTCCAAATAAGCAAAGGTACTTTAAGCTGATTTTACAGCTTTGAGTATATTAAATGACTAGTTAAGCTCAAATCTAAGCTTAGAGACTTAGATGAGCTTGTTTGAGCTTTTGAGAAACTTTTCAAACATTAACAGCTTATTAAACCATATTTTAAGAAAAACCAGCTTATGACAGAATTAAGAGCTTAATAAGAAACTTTTGATTAATTGGAAAACAACTGATTACAATACTTGAAATAAAACATTACATTGAAAGATCATTAACTAAACCATTTTTGAAAGAAAAGTTACATAAACTAAATAAGCTGAAAATTGTAAAAAAAAAATATCTAACATCTTGTGTGTGTGTGAGTGAGGCTTTTTATAGCCCTTAGCTGAAGTTTCTAGGCTCTCAAGGTTGTTACACGATCCCCTCAATCCCTGCCCTTCATTCCTTCAATCATTGGAGGTCTAATCTTGGCCGTTAGATTGAATTATAGCTCACACGGATTGCCAGCTTGGCAATCCGTGATTGAGACAGCTTGTGCTTCTTTTGAGAGTGTAAGTAGTGTAAAATCCTATCTTTCTTGTGCTTTCTCATCATCCAACGTGTCATTCTTCACATGGGATTGGCCAATAGGGTGTGTTTGATGATGAATAACTCTGCCCTCGTGTACTAGATCCCATAAATTGTCCTTTTTATCCTTTAATTTGGATTTGCCCCATGATTTGACTGAGAGGGTGAAAAGGTAGAAGACGGGTGAATAGTGGTAAAACCACTTTTCCCGCTTCTTTTTTACTATAAAGGTGCGTTTGATTATTTTTGACCCGGGTGTTGACTTGGGTTTGGGCCGGTTTATAAGGGAAATGGGCCCTGCTTGGTTTTGGACTTGTTATAAATAGTTAACAAATGTTAACTATTAAGGGTTTTGTAGCCCGTTAAGGTAAAGGGACCATTTATGCAACTTTGGAATTTATGAGGGATTGATTTGGAAATATTTGAAGTTTTGTCCTTTTGTGATGTTGACTTTGGTTGACCAAGAGTTGACCAAGGCTTGACTTTTTGATCTTTTTGTAGAAAACTTCTGGCTTTTTGTGTGCTCTTCCGTTCTTGTGTTCGTGTTTGCCCGGTTTTAACCGTTTTCTTGTGGTTTTTGCTTTATCCATACCTGCACATACAAAACACAAAAACAAGCATATCTTTGCCATTTTTATTATATTTTTGGTCTTTATTGGGTTTATTTTGATATAAAATGGATATGTGTTTTCACACATATCAGTAACGATTGCTCATTCAACATATTCCTACTCATTTCTTAAAGTGACCTATTTTTCCTTTCGACCACGCCATTTGATTGAGGAGTAGGTGGACCCGAGAAGTTATGTGTAATACCATTGGCATTATAAAATTCTCCAAATTGCACCTCATTATCAAATTCTCTACTGTGGTCGGTTCTTATTGACACTATTGAACAACCTAATTGGTTTTGGATTTTCCTACTAAATATTTCAAATTGATCGAAAGCTTCAGTTTTATCCTTAAGAAATCTAGTCCAAGTATACCTAGAGTAGTCATCTACTATGACTAGGGTGTAACGGTTTCCTCCGTAACTTCGTACGGCAAAAGGACCGAAGAGATCCATACAGAGAATTTCTAAGCATCTAGACGTTGAGACTACATTCTTAGCTTTGTGACTAGCGTGAGCTTGTTTTCCCATTTTAAAAGCATCACAAAAATGTTGATCAAACTTAAGCTTAGGTAGGTTTCTAACTAATTCCTTAGAGGCCAACGATTAAATGAGACGCATAATCTCCTATGCCACAAGGTGGAATTTTCATCAATCGTTGTTAGACAAATTTGATCATTTGGCTTATTTTCTAATTTCATCACATATAAGCCTTTCTTCCTAATAATTATCATCACATAGTTAAAGGGGTGTTTGGTTTATTTTCTAATTTCATCACATATAAGCCTTTCTTCCTCTACCTATGACTTTACCGTCCTTAGTGATTTCACTATCATGTTCAGAGAAAGTTACTCTACACTTATTGTCACATATTTGTCCTATACTTAGCAAATTAAATCCTAAGTTATCAACATGTTCTACATTATCTATTTTGAGAGAGTCATTAGAAATCGTACATTTACCAATGATGTTACCGCGAAGATTACTACAAAAAATGACGTTACCTCCATTGTATGCCTTATAAGTGGAGGAGAGATTTTGGTTACCCGTTATATGTTTAGAGCATCCGTTATCCTTGATACATTCGTCGGGCTCCAAGTCGACTACAAGGCATATCTATTTATATAAGACAATAACACAAACATTTGGTCCCCAATATCTCATGGGTCCAAAGTTCTTAGTGCCAAACATCTCTTTCATTTGATGCAATTGGTTGGGATGTGAGAATGGAAGACACATTTCCCATGGCATATAACTTTGACGTGGAAAGTTGTTCCAAGTTACGGGAAAGCCATAAGGCTGGTTTTGTAGACCAACATGTCTTCTTGGTTGTGGTGTTTTAGAACGAGGATAATTATTATTAATTTTTCTAGGAGGTGGAGTTTTTGACCTAAAGTTTGGTTTCAAAAATCCAACTCCGGGTTTTGATAATGGCTTATAGAATTGTTTAACTTCATTGTCACTAGCAACAGGAACTTTGGCTTTGTTTACAATTATATGTTTTAGTCTAGGACCCAAAATGGATTTTTGAAAAGACACAGTTTTCTCAGAACCAGGCGTTGCTGGTGGCGGTCCCATAATTATTTTAGGGGCCGCCTGGTCATTTAGGGGGGCGCCCATATTTATGGGACCTCCATCAGAATACGCCTTTTTCTGAGCTTTCACAAATTTTATTTCCTTAGTTCCACTAGATGATGCTTCAAATGAATTAAACCCTAAACCTAATTTATCACCAGAGGGTTTTTGATTACTTAACATTTCATTTAAGCAATGTGTACTCTTTTCAAATTTGTTTAATCTAGTGGATTCTTCTTTGAGCTTTTCATTCTCAATTTTAAGTGCATGACACTTTGCACAATCGAGATCAACTCCCTTGTTTTTCTCGAGTATGGACAATTTATCTTTTAATTTTCTAAGCTCATTTTCTAGACTATTTCTAGTAGCTTTTAACCTTTTGTTCTTAGTGATTATCTTTAGACTCATTTTACATAATTTATCATATTCATTGTCTAAAGCTAAATCATCAATTGATGAATTTTCATCACTAAAGTAGGAGGATTCGGAACATACCTCACTTGACACGTTTCATCTTTGACCTTCTCATCATCTTCTTCACCGCTATCGCTCCAAGAGCCTCCGACAAAAGCTCTTTGGTTCTTATCTTTCGGTGGTTTTGGACATTCTCCAATAAGATGATTTGGATCGCCGCATCTAAAGCATTTTTTATCACTTTTACCGTTCTTGTCATCACGGCTTCTTTGGAACGTCTTTTGTTATTCCGAGGTTGCCTTACGAATCTACCTCTTCTTTTAAAGAACTTCTTGAAGTCTCTTACTGCCATGGCGTACTCTTCGTCGTCACTACCAGAATTTGAACACACTTCATCACTAGATTCTTTCTTAGCCTTTAAAGCAATAGATTTCCTTTTAACTTTTGCTTTAACCATTTAAGAATCTTTCTTGATGATCATTTCATGAACTTTGAGGTTCCCAATAAGTTCATCAAGAGATAGTGACGTTAAGTCTTTCGACTCTTCAATCGCCGTGACCTTTGCTTTCCATTTGGGATGTAGAGCCCTAAGAAACTTCCTTACGCAGTTCTTACTAGAATAACCTTCATCAAGAGCTTTAAGACTAGTAATAATAGTATTAAATCTAGCAAAAGCACTATCTATAGATTCGTCTTCGGAAATGACGAATTGTTCATATTGTTGAACCAAAAGGTCGATCTTATTATCTTTGACTTGGCTATTACCTTGATGGGTGATTAACGTAGTTTTCTAAATTTCTTTTGCCTAGTTACACATGAAAATTCTTTCATATTCTTTTCTTGGCAAAGCATTGTAAATAACTATTTTGGCTTCATTATTTTTCGCAAGTCTCTTTTTGAGATCGTCGGTTTGTTTTTCAAAAGGGATAATCTCATCTAATTTGGTTTTCGGATTTTGTATAATAGGTTGAAAGTCACCATTGGTAATAACATGCCAAATTTCTAGATCTTTTGATTTAACATATGTCTCGAATCTGTTTTTCCAACAAATAAAACTATCACCTTCAAAGAGTGGTGGTCTTTGCATAGATTGCCCTTCTAGATATTTGTTGGAATTCATAGATCGATCCAAGCTTTAAAATACAGTATATTTTAAAAATCTTGAGTGACCTTGCTCCTGATACCAATTGTAGAAACTAGAAGGGGGGGTTGAATAGTTTACACGTTTGTTTTACGGTTTAAAAGTTTACTTTCAAAAATTTATTGATCCGAGTTATATGTTCAATCAAATCACAATATGAACAAGCAATAACTATCTAAATGAAGACTAAATAACGACAATAATAATGTAAAGAAATAAGGAAAGAAACAACCAAACCAAGACCCCGAGATTTTATAGTGGTTTGGCTACGAAGCACCTCTTCGCCCTACTCCACTCCCTGAGTATCCGACTCGAGATTTCACTATGTCAACAAGCTCCCTTTAGGAGGAGAAAACCGTTTACACATCGCTTACGTTATTTTCTGACACTAAGCTAAATTTCGAGTCCTAATCTTAGCTAGAACCAATCTACCACATCATAAGATATACACACTCGCAAGATCTACACTATCGGATCTACACAATATCTGAATTACACAAATACACAATATAAATACAATAGAGGTTTGGTACTTAAAAGAAAAAAGGATAGATCACTAATTAACACTTCGTTTCTTGACGAATACAAGTGTTCTTCTCTTGCACTTGAATAAGAGGGAAGAGATGAGAAGAAGAGATTAGATCACTTGAAACAAGATCTAAGTATGTTAGTGATCAAGAGTTTTAGTGATAGAAATAAGGTTTAAAGAGAGAAAGAAAAGACTAAAAAAAATTCGTGCAAAGAGGAATCTTTTTTCTGCTGGGAATGGAGCAGTATTTATAGGCAGGGAATCCCAATGGTCATTTGGTGCCGGTCCCTTATATATAAGGGGGCCGCCAGGCCTATAAGGGGGCCGCCACTAGACTTCGCTTCCTTTTTTGTCTTTTTGTGGTGAAGGTTGTATCTGTTATGGAACCTTCCATTTTAGAGGGAAATTTTGAATTTCAAATTTTAAGTTTTTAATAAAACTTTTCTTTTAATTAGAAAATATTTTGTAAATGTATTTTTGAGAAAATACTTTTGTAGAATTAAAGTGAGGATTAAGAGAAAAATATTTTCTTGATCACTAATCATGCTTAATTATTTTATTTGTTCATACCTTAAGTGATCACTAATCTTAGAAATACAATTTTACATTTGATAATTTGTAAACGTTTATTTTTATTGTAAACGTTTTTACATTTTGTTATTATCAAAACGTTAAGAGGTCGAAAAATACAAATAACGTTTTTAGACATTATTTGTATTAACAACTCAGGCCCGATCCTTTTGTACCTGATTCGTTGTTTGCTCATCCTTTTGTACATGATTTGTTGTGGCCTAATCCTTTTGTACCAAATCCATTTTTGAAACAATCCACTAACACACTCACAACACACTCATCTTCCATAAACACCATACCCCATATCACAAACACCGGTTATTTACCAGATCTCACCCACCTCTCCATCTCTCTTGCTCTCTCTCTAAAAGTAAAACCAAGTACCATTTGTTTCACTCTCTCTTTGATTGCATGTTGGGTTAGCTAACTTTGACATAGTGGTTTTGTTGGGTTCTTGCGACTGATGACAGTATATGATGATTGGTAGTATGGTTAGGTTCCTGAGACTGAGAATCGTTTACAAATATAAAAGAAGGTAGAAATTGTTTATACAAAAGTCAATAAAAATTATCTTAGGTTAGGGTTTTCTTTTAATTTTAGGGTTTATAGATTTTAGTCGTTGTTATAAACTTAAGGGTTCTTTGTGGTTTGTAAAATACTGGAATTGGATGTTTGGAATTAGGGGTTGGTTATAATTTCTGGGTTTTGTTGGAATCAGGGGTTGGTTTTGTTGGAATTAAGGGTTGGTTGTAATACATTTGTAACTAGGTGTTTGGCATGTGTTTGGATTGTGCTATAATATTACTTTTGTGGTTTGCGTGTTAGTGGATGATGATGGGTGAAGCGACCCGTATCTTGACGGGGCATCACAAATTCGTGTTTGTAGCCATGGCAGGTAAAATACCCTTTTATCTGGTTCCCAACTCGCAAGCCTGAACTAAACGATGCTTTGTTGATGCTTGCTTAACGTTGTCTAATTATACCAACAGAAATATATTGTTATAGTAATTTGTGTATTACTGAAAAGTGTTTTGAACAATGTTATAAAGGTGAAAGTGACCCGTATCTTGGCGGGGCATCACGAAGTCGTGTTTGCAGCCATAGCAGGTCGGATACCCTTAAATCTGAACTAAATGGTTTCTTGAGGCTTATATACGATCATATTGGCACTTTTGACAATGCCTTCTGCATATTTATCTCACGCTTTGCTAATGTTGGCTTTCTTCAATGTTTGCTGATGCGATGCTAACTTATTATGTTTGCAAAGTAAAATTTGTTTTTGAGTTACGTGTTGCGTTACATGTTGTGCATGCACATGGCGATGAGGACACTATTGCTTTCGTGCATTTATTATTATGTAACTATAATATGTTGACGGATCATGATGGGTGAAAGCGACCCGTATCTTGGTGGGGCATCACAACGTTGTGTTTGCATTTGTGGCGGGTCGGATACGCCTCTATCGTGTTCCAACTTATTTGTGTTACGAGCCAAGTATTATATTTGCAGACATGTACTTCATTTTATGGATGATTTGCTTATTGAGGAGTGTTTGGTGTGCATTCATTATTTTGAAAATACAATAGGTCGCTGGATCATTAAGGGTGAAAGCGACTCGTACCTTGGCGGGGCATCACGGATTTGTGTTTGTAGCCCTGGCAAGTCGGATACCCTTTTATCCGGTTCCAGACTCACAAATATAAGGTCAGCGTTTCTGTAAGCTTATATATAATCTTTGGACAATGTCTTCTGCGTATGCTTATGTTATGCTTTGCTGATTGAGAGGTGGGTGAGATCCGGTATGTAATCGCGGTATGTGTTTATGATCTGGGGTATGAGTTTGCGGTAGGTAGGTGTGTTAGTGGATGGTGAATGTGTAGCTACTGTAGCTAACACTATTCACAAAGGCACAAATTACTGTAGCGACACTATTATATTAGCGACACAACGTGTTTTGAATTGTAGTTGTAGCCCATGGCTGATGCTAGGCAGTTACACCGAGAGTGTGTTTGCAGCCATGGTTTGTGCTTGGCACCGTTATCGTATACGTAAACCTAAGCCTCATTCGTTACTGTCACATCCTAGTAGCTGTAAAAAATAACGCATTTTATGTCGTTTTGGAATTGGCCTGTCGATTTGTCCACCGTGTACCCTAAAGGCCGTTTAAAATGGAGGGATTTCATGTCGTTTGGGAGCTTCGCATTCGTACTGTTTCATAAGAGGCAATGATGAGTTTATGAGTAGGGAGGATTAGAGATGAGGCGGCCTGCATCTTGGCGTGACAACTTACTAAAGTCGCAACCATGGCAGATATGTCATGTTTCTTCAATGCTCTACCCTTCTAAGCCAATCAAAAACATTTCTGGACAAAAGCATAGTTTATTTTGTTGTCAAGTTTCAGCTTGCATTGCATTATGACTTTAAGGTTGGCAAAATAAGAGTGACGCCGGTAAAAACAAGTTCTGGAAAACTTCATATTAGAGTGAGGGTGCTGATTTCGGTTACTCTCCAAATCCAAACAGTTAACTATCGTATCTGAATTAACTTATTGAATCCTCTTATGACCGTATTTTTGAGTTTGCCTCTTGATAAATTCTTTACGCCCTAAATAAAAAACTTTAGATTGGAGTGAAAGTCTTTCTGCCGATAGGATCAATACTGAACCAGAGTACAAGACGAGAAGTACACCATCATGTATGAGTTATTTATGTGTATGAAGTTTATGCTTGACTGAATATATTTTAGTTTATGACTATTAAGGATTCACATGCCCATTGATGTTTTTACCTATTTCATTGATTGTTTGTTTTAGTATGGTGGATGAAGCAACGACTCAACTCAAACCGCCCTGTGTTGTACAGAAAGAGGAGGCCTTGGTGTGGATGGTACTTACCTAGCATCTTAATAAAGTCAATAAGTACTTCTAAAGAAACAACTCTAAACATCACATACTGAATGAATTTTAATACTTTGAAAAACCTTGATCAATCTTAAAAATAAATAAGTATCTTAGTATAAGGCAAGATAAGAGTTTATAACTAATATTATTTATTTATATAATTTTTTTAACGCATCAAGTTCATAACATACAAGTATGATGGATTGTTGCTGGAACAATTAAGGAAATAAAAGGGAGTCATAAGTGGCAGATTGAACAACCTTATGTAAATGTCTAACAATTGATCGTTTATTGGTTGTTTTTTTATATGTAATCTTGAAAAGTTGTGGCAGCTTATACTCTACGAAAGCACAAAGCAAGGATTAATGTTTGAATTATACTCTTAATACTTATGTAGACCAACAACCCGCTACACAGCGGGGGTTTAAAACCTTGTATAAAACAAAAATCAAATCCTAATCTAAAAACCACATAACAAACGGTCTCTTAATTACATGAAAATTAAGATGACAAGGTTAATTGGTAGCCGGTTAATATCTTGGTAATAACCAATCGGGTACCCGCGCGTTGCGACAGCGGGTACCCCCGTGATTATATTTTCCAGAGATTGCAAGGGTTTTTCGAGAAATTGATATTATAAAAGAGAAAAAAAGTCAACGCATGTTATCAATTGAAAATTAATATGATTTTAAAGAAATTAATGCGAGGGTCAGTTTTCATTTGTACAGGGCCGGCCCTGGTAATGGGCCAGCTAGGTGACCCCCAGGACATCCACGAGTTGGGGGGTATCAAGTACATGGGTGGATTTATGTAACGTTAATCAGTAATTTCCAGTTTTCAAGCAATGTCACTCTTCATAATGTTGATATGTTGGCGTTTTTAGTGATTTATAGAAGTAGAATTAATTTAAGATATAATCTTGAAGATGAAAAGATACTCAAGTTTGATGTCTTCAATGACGGACGGATGTTTCAGGGAGATGATAAAGAAACCTAGATTATTAACTAAGTGTGGGTTGTAGCTTGGGATGTGGCCCCCCCCCCCCCCCCCCCCCCCCATATATATTTTATTATAATTTATTTATAATAAATAAACCCTCCCCCCCCCCAGGATGAGGGAGTGGGGATTGGGAGGGGCTAGGAGTTGAAATAAGGTGTTGGGCCAGTGGCATAATTAAAAATAATGGGCTTGTATGTCACTTCTTCCATGAAAATTGTTTGTTGGAAAAGAAGAGATATGAAATACGAAGGGTGCGTTTAGTTGGGGGGGGGGGGAACATCCTTGTTTCCACAAAATATTTTGTGGAAAACAAGGAAAACAGAGATCGCGTTAAATTCGTTGTTTTTCAACAAAATTATCTACAAAACACAAAACATGTATTTTCCAACTTAACAAGGGAAACTACAAAACACATTTTATTTGTTTTCCTTGTTTTCTTTGTAACCCCCTTGTTTTCTTGAGAATGGAAAACAATATCACACGAACGCGTTTTCTATGTTTTGTGGAAAATAAATCTCCTCTTTTTTTTACAAATCTGAAACCACAAAACTAGGATATTTTTTCTTTAACTAAACGCCACCGAATTATTCATGTCTGTAGTTTAATTACTTTAGATTAATTATTAATTACTTTTAATAAAACATATTTAGTCCATAACTTGACACACACTCATGCTCGAGAATTAATGAATTGTGATATAACGTTGAATAAGTAACACCTCTATTTCAGACTTGAAATCCATAAAAAGACTTTAAGGGAGATAAAACAGGGGCTCTAAAATGCTCCTACTTTGACTATAGTTTTGCGATCTCTAAGCGGGATTTTCAGTCATCTATCCTTTATTTTTTCCTAGCGAGTTAACCGCTTATTTTAGTTTTGGTGGCTTTAACTATAACCCCAACTATTGGCCCTCAACATCAGCCTTGACAAGGCTATGCTTTACCAATTAAGCTACTACTGAGCAATTACATCGTGGCACTTAATATTTTTCACTACAATCTGAATCAACACTAGAGATTATCGTGTTGCCTAATTTACAACCATTAGGTGCTTAATATATAAGAAAAAAGTCGACGTGAGAATGAGCCACTTAGCTTGAATCCTATAAAATACCGCGTTTATTTTTTGCCTTACAAAGGGCATTTTTTAGTTGGCTCGCCCAAGGCATCTGAAATCTCAAAACCGACCCTGCATTTGTAGGTTTTAATGTGTGGTTCTTAATGTGTAGGTTTTAATGTGTGGTATTAATGGAGCGAGGGTTGGTTTTCAGTTTTTATATACTCAGGATCAAGTGCTTAATTTTTAGTTTGAAACAAGGTTTTTGGCCCGCGCTTCGCTGCGGAGTGTGGGGCTAGACAGCGTTGAGTTAAGAAGAATCCCGCTTGTGTTTCGCTTGTCAAAACTAAAATGAAATATGCATTGCTTTTTTCCGTATTCATAAGTTTCCGTTTAAGTAAAAGTAACTTAAGTAATGTTTACATATAAAGTAAAGCAACCATTGCTAATACAATTTCATTTTACATGCTACCATTTAACGGATAGTTTTTCCCAGATTCAAAAAAAACAAAAAGATTTGGTATCTCCACAGAAATATATTTATCTACTTCTTCAGGAGATTTGATTCTTGTTTTAGGTGTTAACCAAAATAGGAGATGACAATGCGGCAATCCTTGTTTTTGAAATTCTATAGTGTATAAATCTGCAAAGAAAAGGTAAATGTGAATTAGGATTGAACTCTATAATCGATAAATAAGCTAATGAATCAACATAAAGAATACTCCAGGTTTCTTTTCTTTCTAGTATGGTGAAATAGTAAACGGATATGATTAAATCCATTTGAATTTTGGTAGTTTAATTAGTTTAGTTTAATATTTACATATAAGAAAACCTTTAATGAAATATTACATAATTCAGGTGTTTTTTTCTAGGAAAGGCTACATAATTCAGGTGGTTAAGATTACATACAATATAAGAATTAGCATAAACTCTCAAATAGGAATTGAGTATGATATATTGTCGAAATTTTAATCATGTGTACCAGCTACTATGTCTCCAAGTGGTTTGCGTTCCTTAAAGAATTTAACCATTTCTTTTACATTCATCTCAAACAATTGAGCAACACCATTAGGCTTGTCTCGCGCTTTTAATCCTAGGAACTTATCTGCACGTCGCTTTATCTCTGGCCATTTTACGTTGCAAGTGAAGGTCACGAAGAACTGAGGGTTCCCATGCACTCGGCATATTGCCAGCGATCCTGGTAGTGTTTGTACATATATCTTAGACCACCTACAAAAGAAGATGGCAAAATTGTTCCTGATCCGACATCAGAACCGTTTCTACCACCTCTTAATATAGCGTCGTGTATACCCTGAAGTTGCTCACTCCTGATGTCACTCTACCTGTCTTGAATATAATCTAAAATGAACGGTGTAACTATCTAACCCCGCGCCTACTGATCCACTTGCAACGCTACCATAAGGGGATTCAAGATTTTGTAAATAACGCCTCACATACTTTTTGTCTTTTAGATACGGTTAAAAAATATCAGCATTAGTTTTTAGTTCAATTTAATACTTGTTTGAAGTATTTGTAAGTCCATACTAACTATATAAAAAATCCTTCGACTTTTTGAACAGCTCACGTCAAATTCTAAGCTGAAAGGTAAGTTTATTTTACTTGAAAGTCGTCTAATGTTATCAATGACTTTTGTCATAAAAAATAGACATTTTTAAAGGGTTGTCATAAAATTCAGACATGTTATGAACGAAACAATATTGAAAACATTCTATAAATAGACACATTAAAAAGTTTGATCTCATAAATATAATCAAATTAAACGTTTTGTCGACATTCAAGTTGGTCAGATGTCAAAACATTTGTGGCAAAGGTACTGGTGGCATGTTACTTTTTTTGTGGCAACTTCTTGAATAAACCATAGTAAACACAACTTATTGACGAAGTTACATTGAGCTAAAGTTCCTAATCATTCAAATTATGTCATGTAAGATGCTATATAACATGTTGTCAACAAAAATCATTAGTTTATGCATTCAATTATAATTAATGTCAATGTCTTAATAACATCAAGAGAAGATGCAAAACCTACCTCAATTTATGTAGTAATAGTATGTGTGTTTAGAATTACATACCAGTGTTCTCTACCTTCAACATTGCCTTAAGAAAAGCTCCTCCCAGTATATTTGTGTTGCTCTTAACGTGTGTTGTTACTGATGTTCAATCTGCACCCAAACAAATCAGACATCAGTGTTGGGAGCATTTGTTAAGACAAACTACCTCAAATTGTATGTAAGCAAATAAGTACTTATAAACTATTCAATCCCAAACACCCTCAAAATTAGATAAACTGTATTATATACACTTAACATTCTTGCATAAAAAGCACATTAAGTAATGTATATGTGAAGTGGAAATTCAGTCATACCTTCTTATTCTCATACCTTCTTCTATATCCACCTGGTGTCACGACACATTTGTGCGGCCTTCCTGTTTGTGTCACGCGTTTTTATGCACCTGTAAAACAAACATGAAAAATAATAACAAATTCTGATGCTGCTATGAGCTTATGCATGAAGCTCCTTGGTTAATTGGTCTGATATACCCAGGAACATGGTTGAACCACAACTGAGATCTTTTGGCCTGCAATTTCATAAACCGAATGAAGACAAAGTTAACAAAATTACGGAAAGCATGACTTCATCCATAGAACAATTTCGTATAATGTGAATCTAAATATGTTTCTAGATTTAATGATTATCACCCTTTTGGTCCAGTTCCACCCCATAACATGCCTAAATAATACATTGAGCCAAAGATATATTTAAGTACAGTTGACATAACAACAGAAAGGGATGGTAAACAAACAATTGGCAAAAATAGATAGATCATAATAGGTAAATTATAGTATATGTCAAATTGAAGGGTTGGTTACGTTGTACATACCTGCAAACACTTTTCTTAAAAGAATGGCATACATTAAAAACTTTAAAATTATTAGAAAAGTATATCGTTATAGAAATTATCCAAGTTTGTTTAAATATGACAATACAGGTCCTACTAAGGTTTTCCTACTAAGGTTGTATGCACTGAAATATGCTTTAGGTGACTTTCCACCTGTTTTAATAGATCGTCCCATATGACCCGATCCCTTAAAAGCTAATATTGTTACTTGACTTGTTTTGACCCAAATCAACCTATGGGCTTAAGGCAAAGTTGGCAGAGACACATAATGATCAGGATAATGCATACCGTTATATCCTTCATTTTATTTCCCATTAAATGCAGCTCTTTAATGGCACAGTTTAACCACTTAAATATGCATAATATATACTCCGTAAAACATGCCCATAGCCTAGCTAGATAAAATTGAGGAAAACATTGCTCACCTGAGACCATTTTATAGCAACATTATTATCATTTGACGTTAGATTGTCTGTCAAATTAAGTGCTGTTAGGGCTGGTAACCACTGCAAATGGCATCAACATCCTGCAGCACAGCCTAGAAGCAAAAATATGGCTTAAATCAGAACATCAGTATATTAATCCTAGCCTTACTTTAATTTAAACTCGAGTGAGATATTCTAGAATTACCAATAAATATTAAAAACTTTAATGTACCTCTAGCATAACTATAACCTATATTAATACCACAATACAGCTATGGCATTGTATGTAATATATATGTGATCGAAAGAACCATACCTGCACTCGGAAAGCAGATTTCCAGTTAAATCGAGCTCCTTTAAATCTGCAAAAACAGACATAGTTTAACTAAGCAACCGGAACACCTCAATAGTATACACTTAATGTGTAACTAAATAGTTTTTTACTGCTTAATATTGTGGTGCCTTAATTTGTGCCTATATGAGTTCCTCCATCTCCCAAATAGCGCTTAGCACACGCTCCATAACCATTTTTATATACTAATAATTATTAAGACCCCGCACTAAGCACATTTACACACGATGTACCAAAACATAGTAAAATTATGCACAATATGCCACGCATACGAATTCAGTCAATCGTTTTAAAAAAAGTACTTTGAAGGAACTCTGATATGACGAAAGAGAGTACTTACTCGAAATCGATATTTAGATAGTAAATTTTCACAGCGAAGCAAATGGATGTAGAGGAGAGGCGGAAATCATCTAGAAGCTCAATCCTTATGATCCACACAACGTTTACGTACCTGCGTGGCCAAACCGTTCAAAGGGTAAAATTCGCGTAAATGTAGGTGACCATCACTCTGTGTATAAAAAAGCTATCAGTCCTTTATGTGTTTTCAATGTAAAAGGAATCGACTTGGACATTATACGAATCAGAGAAATAAAAAAACACAAAAACCAAAACCCCTAATTTGTTTTATACGAATCTGAAATACCGATTTATGCAACATTATAAAACCTAAAATCAATTTACACTAAAAGTAATTTAAAACAAATGTAACACGCATATTCTTAATACACATAATTTAGGCAAAAAAAAGGCTACCTGCTGATTTTTGCGTTTGCTTTGAATCTATGAAGCCTTCTAATATATGTAGCTGCTACGACGCCGCCGCTTGTTCCGACTTCACTAACAACCGGCGGCAAATGGTAAGCAATAAATACTTTAATCAAAATCATTTTTTTTAAATGTGTATGCCAAAATTCTTCTTACCTGATTTATATGTATCAATTACTTTTCTTGTCTCTTCACCGCCGTCCATACATTCCATAATCAGAACCAAAAGAAGCTTTAGCTACTCAGTGTAAAAACCCTAAAAAGAAGACAAATCTAATCAGAATCTTGAATTGAAGGGCAACTTTAGCTTTAAATCTCGAATTGAAAGGGAACCATTTGGTTTGTGTTTGTTTTGGGGTGTTAGAGATGAAGATGTGTTTTGCTACGTGTCTTTTGGAGGGTCAAAAACGGATCGGTGAGGACAGCTGTATAGAGTAGAGAGGGAAGGAGGACAGATGGAAGGTGCGAGAGATAAGAGTGAAGTTTTGAGAGAGAGAGAGAGAGATAACCCGGTATCAATTACTGTAATAAAACCAATGGGTCAGGGCGGGTTGGTTTAAATGTTTTGCCGGGTTGCATTAAACTCTCCTCGGGGGAATAATCTTTATGGTTAACATAAAGGTATAATTAAGATTGGAGTTTGGTTAAGCATATTCCTTTTATGTAGTATAGATAAATCAAAATTTAAAAGTTTAATGACTTATTTGTTAATCGGCAGATTTTTACAAGGATGTTGATATTTAATGACTTTTACCCTTCATTTTAATAAAGAGCAGCGGTATGCAATTTTTCGAACGAAAAAGGAGAAAAAGAAGAATGAAAGAGAAACAACACCTTCATATGTTGTGGTAGCAATGATGATACTTTGGAGAAAGGGTGAAAAGTCTAAACTAATCCCAATTTTTGACGTGTAAAGTTGTACTTTTTGTTAACAATAGTTTTTCATACTCATAAACACTACGGTCTTATCTCTTGTGTGTTTTAGAGATCTTTTGTGATTCCATTCAATCAATAACGCTTCAAGAAAAAGGTTGGTTTAGTGACAACAAAGATTTCCTCAATAATTCCAACTTACTCGCTAGAATTTCTTGGCCATGCTACCGTCATTAGTCAGTGCTTTTTTTTTAAATAATTTAAAGCGGCAACTTTTAAATATCTCACAATATTAATACCACAAACTATCTCACATGTTCTAAATATGACTTGAACTCATAATCATTTGGTTAGGGAGTTTTTCATACACCATGAGATACTATTGGGACACAAACCCTTTGGTGTCACCATTAGGACTTTGGTCCAGTAGTAAGTGAGTTCCCCACAAACAAAAAAGTTATGGGTTTAATCCTCGTTGAAGACATGTGGGAAATATATATTTGTGAGATAGAAAAATTATCATAGAACAAACCCTTTGGTGTAATTATTCAGTACTCTAGTACTCACTAATATTTTAAAAATGAAAATTAACTGATCATTGTCTTTGTTGTCACTAAGCTAATCTCTATCTCAATTAGTGTAGTGTGTGTTACTTGTGACTTATAACTAACTAACCATTCCAACTGAGTGACCATTCTTTTTAGTAATGAGTCGATAACACATGAAGTTTCTATCCTATGGTTGAATAAAAATACACTCCATCGACACAAAGTTTCTTCGGTATATTAGAAAAGTTAACTTTCAACGAGAATCACTCGCTATATTGCCTACTTGCTGTCAAACGGATGAGGTTTTCCTTGTTTCCCGGGTGCCGACTTACTGTCAATAATTTCATATAGTGATCACATTTTGATGAAGACATTTTAGCTGGTCAAAAGCCAAAACTTTTAGGGACAAATTTGGTCGAGATTAACAATGATTTTCATCACAGAGCTTCAATGTTAGAGCAACTATTTTAGTCTAGATTCACATAATAATTTCAATAAACAGAATTTAGATATTTAGTAAGAAAAATAAATGATTACTATGTGATGGTGTTAGAACCCCATAGGAGACGAGTGTTTCTCTTTTATAATAAGGGTCATTGGATCATAATTACAAAATGTTGCTTTTGATCTATGAGTTGGTTTGTTGGCATTCAGGAGAAAGTTGACTATGCCTCCCAATTCTAAGGGCAAAAAGCTTCAACTTCCCCTTGATATTTGTATAACATACTTGGGTCCCAAATTAGGCCATCATTATATTGTACTTGTCTCATATATCCATGTGATTGAGGTTTCATTGAATCAAACTATTCCTAAGAATATGTTTAAAATAGTTTGTATGTTTGGTTTTCTTAAATATCCTTTCTACTAAGTACAAGATTTGGTTTAGAGTAAATTTTGTTTTAGAGTTATTCTCGCCCATCAATATCCCCGATCTAAATCCCGGCGGGTTCAAACGCCAATAACATCTAACCATCAATTTTCCACAACAATCAGAACACAATCCCCAATCAAATTCATATCCCTAGATCCTTATTCAATCAAAAAAAAAAATCAATTCATTTTCAAGGCGATTCGAATGGAATATCAAAGATGGGACACTATAGTTGGGACGCCATAGGTGGATCCTTTCGAGGTGGACACCAGAGGCGGCGACAACAAAGTGGGACACTCAAGGTAGTCACATTGTATCGTTTTGGTTTTATTTGCTGTCATTTTATATCGTGTTTTTGCTAGTTTAGTTTTGTAATTTGGCCTAAATCCTACCTGATTGTTTTCGTCATTCGTCTTCGTTATGGGATTCCATCATCAGAACTCTCTTCAATCCAAACTCGATCAAATGCCATGTTTTCAAATTCGTTTTTATTTCTAATTTTTTCGAGGAGGTACTAGCAAGGATCTGATGGAAGGTTTGTAATGATTTACGGAACAGTTCTAGATGTGTTTATTCCAAATAACACAGGTTCCAAATCAGGGGTAAGCGCTTCGCTTTTGTTCATTAACTGGTTCTTAAACCACATGGAACAGGCTTCGTAGGGATTTCTTTTACGGAGTTAAGTTGGCGGATAGATAAATCGCTGGATAAATGGACCAAGGATTCTTGCTTCTATGAAATGTGAGCGGTTTAGGTGTGTCATCTTAGTCTTTTCGATCTCATTGGGATTTATCTTCAAATAGTTTTTTGGTCGTTTTCTTTCTATGACAACTCTTTTTGGTCTAGTGTTATTGCTGCGGTTCTTGGTTCAAGTTCTATCCCATTTTGTTGCTTACAATTTCTCCTTGGTGGTTACTATTATTCAAAAGAGTCAAAGCCTCCAACGATTAAAGGTGTAATCTTGTATCTCATTGTAAAATTCTGCGTTGTGGGTAACGTTTGGCGTTTCAAGCTTTTCGGAATGACCTTTGGATTGGAGGATAATCAGCTTTAGCTTTCTTTTCCACGTCTATTCGCTTTAGAAGTAATTAAAAGATTGCATCAGTTGCACGTTATGCTCAATGCTCCTTTCCCAGCTTCTTTTCGTCGCCAGCCGGGGGGGTCTGTACGCTCAGCAAGCTTGTGCAGCTTACGAATCTTTCTTGATTCGGTTTTTTTCTCTTTCGAACATGGAGGCTAGGTGATTTTGGGATTTATTATTGGAGAATGTAGTTTTTCATGTTAAGGACTGTAAGGATCGTTCTTGACGTGAATTTCCTACAAGGGGAATTAATCTACAGGAGGGTTAAAAAGCATCCCGATTAATGGTTTAAATGTCGTAGTTTGGATGCTTGTTAAAGATCGTATCCACATACTCGTTTAAATCTGATGAGTAGGAATATCTACGTCCATCCGTGGATTGTCCGTGTGTAGCAATGATTTCAAGAGTCGTCATCTAATTTGTTTTTTTCGGTTGTAGGTAGCTAAGATGGTTTTTGAAGTCATTGTCGTTGGTGGGATTGGTTCTATACGATTTTGATAATTATGTGGTTGGCTCTTGTGGTTAAGTCTATCCGGCTCGTCTATAAGTTAAAATGTGTGTTAGAAGGAGTTTAATGTTCTATGTTTTTTGGTGGAGCATTTGGTTTTTAGGAATCAAACTTCTTTTGTCTTTTTGCGAGCTCCAAACCTCGTAAAAGTTTTATTTTTGATGACATTGTTTTTCGTTCTTTTAATTGGTATGTTGCTAGAGGAAAAAAAACTTTGAGTTGGGTTAGTTGGATTCAACACCCTCACCTTCTTTCTTTGTAATTCTAGCGTCTTGCTAGTTGTTTCTAATTAAGTTGTTGTTCAAAAAAAAAAATATCCTTTCTACTATAAACCTTTGAGTGGTTGTTAACACAACTGTTTGACATTTTCTGGGCAAAAGATGCATCAAATATATGTGCTTCAATTGTCTAAATGTATATGATATGGATGTCTAGATTGTGTGCTTCTTGATCTAACACATACTGAAATGATAGAGAGCGATTAACAAACATGCATGTAGTTTCTATCATTTTCATGTTGGGTACATACGTTCCTCACCAGTGTGAAGCTTGGTTACTGTAATTCCCACAGTTCCTTAGAGATGAAATACTCTCATTTATTGTGTTGCAACTTTCCCAATTCTATTTGCCAAATTGCCAAATTGAAGTGATTATGATAATGGACTACCGTTTGAAATGCTGTTACTACGCACATGTTGTTATAAGTTCAAGTTCCGCCATTAAGAGTTTAAGACGGTTGGTTTTTCGACACAAAGTGGTAGGGAACACCATTACCACAATACTGATTGTAAGAAGTTGGCAGGGACTACCTTCTTGGTATTTACTGTGGAATCAAATCACTAATTATTATTCAAAGCTGACAGGGACTACCTTCTGGGTATGTACTGTGAAATCGAATAACTAACTTAGTAAGTGTATTAACTCGCTGTTCAAAAAAAAAAAAAAGTTCTACACGTTACCTTGCAAAAACCCCTAATCTTTCACCATTAGATTTTATTTAGAACCAACGATCGAGTTTGGACATTGGAATTTTGGACTCTATTTTATCATGTACAGAATTAACATGTTCAAACGTCTGTGGGGCCCAAGTGGCTTATCCGATGGTATACAATTACATGTTGGGTGGGGCCAAGAACATTATAATGACTTAATCACGCGTTTAAAGCTGTGGGTCTTGATCCGATTAGACGGATTAGTGGCCAGATTAAGGAGCCCTTTTCATTTTTTCTTTTCTTCTTTTTCTGTAATCTAATAGTTAATTAATAACTAACTATACCTAAATTATTTGAGTAGGCAGGTAGTTTCAAACTTTAGGCCCGTTACCCGTAACTTCCGCAAGTGTAAATTATATCTATATACTAAAGTGCGTGAGAAACGACGTCGTTTCACCACTCTTTGCTATAGTAACTTTTTTGGCCTAATTTATTGGGCTCCCGCTTTGGGCCGGCCCAATTTTTTTTATTTTTTTTTTATTTATTTATTTTTAAAATGTTGCCACAAAATAAGGAGAAAAAAATAATATTACAAGAGTACCGATTTATTCAGATAAAAAAATACTCACGGAAACATTTTCGATACCTAATAATTTTAAAATACGATAGGGTCACAAACGTACAACCCTAGATTGCATTAAACGATATCATTTTACGCCACTAAAAACTATAAGCCCAAATATATTACACATATTTACTCAAATCCCATAAAATTGTATAAAAAAACCCATATTGCTAAAAAAACAAACCTTTAAACATGAGGCCCGACACATAAGCTCATATAAAAAAAACAAATTATTAAACATGAGACCGAAAAAATAAATTCGCAATAAAAAAATAAAATAAAAATAAAACGCGCAGGACATAAACTCATATAAGAAAAAAAAACCCATTAAACATGATACCGAAAAAATAAACCCGGACTATTAAACATGAGACCGAAAAAATAAACCCGCACAAAATACAATAAAAAATGGCATGCAGTATCGCGCGATTGTCATTTTAGGCACACGTAATCACATAAACTTATATTATAAATAAAAACTCATATAGCAAAAAAAAAAACTTTTAAACATGAGGCCCAACAAATAAGCTCATATAAGAGAAAAAACAAACTATTAAACATGACACCAAAAAAATAAACCCGCACAAAATACAAAAAAAAATTACTGCCCCACAACAACGTGCGAAAAATTAACGCCCCGCAGCAACGCGCGGGTAAACCTGCTTGTATATATCATTTAAAGCTTGAAACGACGCCGTATTTACGGCTTGAAACGACGGTGTATTTCAAAATTCAAAGGCCCAAAAAATTGACGGCCCAAAAAAAATGGCGGCTCAAAAAATAGACGCACACGGCCCAAAATTTAAAAACAAAATAAAAAAATAGACTTACAAAACTTACTCTCAACTTTTAAATATTTACGACTTTTTTATATAATAAACTTTATTTATCAAATATATACACATATCTACCGATTCATTTATATCAAAAATACATCAAACAGGGCAGACGGAAGACCCTTAGTGAAAATATCGGCATACTGATAGCGTGAAGGAACATGCAAAACGTGGACATGTCCTTTAGCAACCTGATCCCGAACAAAGTGAGTGTCAATCTCGATACGCTTTGTGCGTTGATGTTGCACTGTATTGGAAGATGAATAAACCTCACTGACATTATCACAGTAAACAATAGTGGCATAATGTAGAGGAAAGTGAAGCTCTCGAAGAAGATTCCGCAACCAAGATGCCTCAGCAACTGCATTGGCAACACCACGGTATTCTGCCTCGGCACTGGAACAGACAGAGTATGCTGCCTCTTAGATGACTGAGACAGTAAATTGTTGCCAAGAAAAACACAATAAGCTGATGTAGAACGACGAGTAGTAGCGTAGCCTGCCCAATCAGCATCCGAATAGGCAACCAAAGAAGATGTCAAAGAAGAATACAATTGAAGACCATAATCCAAAGTGCCACTAACATAACGCAAGATCCTCCCAAGAGCAGCAAGATGAGACTCCCGAGGATCATGCATATAGTGACAAACCTGCTGAACCGCATAAGACACATCAGGCCTAGTGAAGGTGAGTACTGTAAAGCCCCAGCAAGGCTCCTGTAATGAGTCGGATTAGAAACCAGAGTGCCATCAACCCCTAACTTGGATTCCGTATCAACGGGAGTCCTACACGAATGACAATTACACATACCAGTGCACTCAAGAACCTTTGTTGCATACTTTTTCTGGCAAAGAAACATCCCATTGCTGGTGCGGGAGACAAAGATGCCCAAAAAATAATTTAGCGGACCAAGATTAGTCATAAAAAAACTCCTGATGTAAAGAAGCTATACTCCTCTATAGTAAAGTTGTAGAGAAAGTTGTCAACAAAATATCATCCAAATATAGTAATAAATAAGCAACATCGGAACCCAATTTATAAATAAACAAGAACGAGTCACATCTTGTAAGATTATATCAATCCATCACATACACACGAAATAATAAAACTTAGAGTGGGAAATAGGGTTTAGAGAGAGAAAAAAATAAGGAAGAAGATGGTATGTTTAAAGAAATGAGAAACAACACCCTTCCTAATAAGCTAGGAAGAGGTATTTATACCCACTAGGGGCCGAGCCACTTGGGCTTTTGTTTAGGCTTATTGGGTCGTATACTAAACAACAAAATGGCCTTTAGCCCGAAACCTAGGCCCAATTAGCTTAAGTAATTCCCGTAAACTATATTTTCCTATACAAGGCTCGGGAATAAATAATGACCATCACTTTACTAAAAAAAAGGCTAACAATCTCCCTCAACATTGGTCTTTCACTTGATCTGCTTGCAATCTTATCATTGATGTTCTTTAAGGAAGTTCTTGTATATCAGAGCTTGCGGGAGACTTTGAAACATATACTTGAGCTTTCATCATGTATTTATCTTTGTCGATTGATCATGAGCATGTGGTAGTGAATCTAACTCAGCTGGAATGAGGTTGTAACACCGTCAACTATACCTAAAATTTGATGTTAGTGATAAACAGCAGATATGGGCGAATATGGCTTTGTCATTCGTTATAGTTCGGTTACATTAATCTCCAGTTCCGTGAGGACCGTTTCACAGTATAAAATAATATACCTGTGACCAGGTAGATTCAATTTAGAAGAATCTCCTTGATAGGATTTCTAGCTCGAAGTGTTAGATCCTCTAACGCGGGTGCATTAGATTCACCGTACTTGCTAGTTCTTCTTATTGGAACGTCTCAAAGTAGACAGCGCGCGATAAGAGTGAATCAGTTACTTACACTCTGACTGATTGAGTCGTCAATTCATTTACTGGACCAAAGTCAATCTACAGTTGACACAAGCTTGATTCATATAGAATCTCGCAAGTCACCGACCGCAGTGTTGTTTGATGATGACACTGGAAGGATTTTCATTCGTCACTATGAATACTAAAGAATATCACCTTGGATGTTCTGGCAATTATCACGAGGATAATGCGTAGGACTCTTGTACAAGTTGTGTTCTTGATGGTGAACAACAATTGTATATTAGAATTTGTGTCCTAATGAGATTTTGATTGATCTCATTGGCTCTAGACTCTATATGCGCACTTTTGTTATTTGGAGATCGGAGGTTGGAGTGGACTGCCACCTTTTCAATATCTACGATCTCGGAGTCAGAAAGTCGATAGAAGCGTGTTGTATTCCATGAGAAATGAAACAAACTTCTTTTAAGAGAAGCCTGAGTAGCTAGGAGGGTTATGCATTGCATCACTGAGTCCATGATGTGTTTCAAAAACTTTAAATTTATAAGACTATAATTACCGATTTATTAAATGGAAACACACGAGTAAAGTATAACCCACGTGTATAGTATAATATTTCAAGTAAGACCAAGTCGTCCACAGGGATTTGATTATCTTCATATAATCGGATAGTTTTAAGACAAATCTTATTTACTTTTCAGATGAGATATGATTGATGATGATTTCAATAATAAAGGATTATGACTACTCGGATAGTTTCATATAATGCTTAAGCAATGGTAATGATTACGATCTTCAATTCCGAGACTTAACTCACAAAAAGGTTTTTTCATCAAAAAACGTTTTCACAAATTAACTTGTTTTAACTTAAGACTTATCTTAGTTAACTTAATCAGATGTGTCACGCAAATAATCAAGTTACTATTATATCAAATATATTTTGTTTATCAATTAACGTAAGCGGATTTCTCCAACCAAACGATAAAGACCGTAGACAAATCTTTAAAACTATATAGCACACAACGGGTCTTTCGACCTATACCGTTATGTGTATACAATCAAAGTTGATGAACAAAGTTAACAAGATGAGACACGATAGGATTTGAATACAAGCTTAAGATTAACAAAATCGTAATAATAGCAAATACTTATTTATTATATTAACATCACCGAGTAGTCATGAGAGATTTAGCCTCTCATGGCTACGGAGTTCATAATAACAAAGTGAAATAGATAGATAAGAAACTTACAAGATCCGGATAGGCTATGAAGCATAAACTCAACCCCTTTACAAGTATCGAATTTTACTAAACCCGTTCTTTTACTAAATAGTATAAATCTTTTTCGTCTTCGCCGGAATTTCGTGCTAAAAACCCAGAAATTGATGAAGAATTTGAGAGAGATTTGTACTTTTTGAAGTGTGTGATGTTGTGGAAATTCTCTTTATTTATAGGTTGGGCGAGGCCAAAAGTGCGGCATACAAAATATATTATGCGGCGTACTTTGCCTATGTCAGTTAGATTTGTCATTAATGCTGAAGAGAAGTGTGGCGCACATTCTGGGAAAACCGGCGCACTTGTGAAATTAACTGTTTTCATTTATTTCGTTGATAAGTGTGGCGCACAAGGAAGTAAGTGCGCGTACTTCCTTATGATTTTAGACTTTATTATTTATTTTCTTTTAACTTTGCTTCCAATAAGTGTAAACACTTGTATTTGAATGCTTTATGAGCTCTGACTATCTTCAAGTGAACCTGCACATATTTCATGTGATTAAGTATCTAAAGTTCACAAGAAATAATGAAATATATACAAATAACACCGCTAAAAACATGTATAATTAAGACGTTATCAAATCCCTCCACACTTAGCTATTGCTTGCCCTCAAGTAATCAAAGCGAGAAAACAAAATTCATTTATCGTGGACGTGGAGAAATTTTTAGAAAGAGTTTACTAGCTAAATAACGTTTCAGGCATAGACATATAACCAAGCACCTCACATAGGGAACGTGTTTGATTTTAGTTCACACAAGTCACTCAAATAGGGTTTATTTTTGTAAAGACCCTATTTGATTTTAGTTCACACAAGTCACTTAAATATGATTTTAGTTCACACAAATCACTCAAATAGGCTTATACAAGACACATAAACATGCCCGTTGTGGCGTGAGCACCTAGACAAAATCTCAAAGAGGTAAAACGTGATAATGATGTGGGTGAGTATGATACAAAATTTCATGTGCTAAGTCTGAGCCTTGTAACAACTTTATAACTTTGAACTTTTTTTCATACCAAATAACAATGATAACTCATGGATGGCACAGAGCTGAGACATTGAGCACATAGATCTTGAGATACTTAGGGTATTATAGCACTGAAAACAAGTGCTGCAGATAATGTGATACTTGGGGATTTATTTTACCTCTTATCATACGATATTGCTTATAAATTAACCTCATCGCGGTCTAGCAAATAATGATCAAGCACAAGTTTTGAAGCTACTAACTTATCGGCACTCTCATAAAATATGTAAAAGATATGCATCAAAGGCTAGAATATACCTCACAGTTTAATGGACTGAATTTTATGCTAGTTATGATGTCAATCCGAGTAGGATTTGCCTTACTAAGTATATACAATTTTTAATTTTGGAAGAAAATTATATATTAATTTTGATTTTAAAATATCAGTTGAAATGTGGCTAGATTACAGGGCAAACATGCAGAGAAATGATATACTTAATTTTTCCTATTTGGCTCCCCTCCACACTTAAGTTGAACATTGCCCTCAATGTGAGAACTGATAAAAATAGAAAATAGGAGAAATTAAGGGAAAATAGTACTTCCCGAGGCATAATATGATATAGATGTGAGTGAGCTATCCATGAGTGAGCGCCATAATTTTCCGATTTTATGTAATATTACCCGCAAAAGTGAACAAACAAAACATACAAAAAGAAAAATATTTTTGGGGTTTTTTTTAAAAGAGAGAAGAGAGAGGAGGAGGGACTCCTACACACTTGAGTTAAAGTACGGGTTGCCTCTCGAGAAGTGCTTAATATATAAGAGAGTCATTAGCTAGACTCGTACTTCACAAGTTTAGTTTTTGGGGTCGAAGGGAGTGATTTCTTCCCTTTGGTCATTTTAATTATATTATTCATGGTAGAGTTTAGTTGATGGCCATTAACAATGAACATCTTGCCATCTTTACCGTATAGTCCAACATATCCGGATGGATATTGATGTTTTACTATGTATGGTCCAAGCCATCGAGATATGAGTTTTGGTTGTTTGAATTGTACTTAAAATGGAATAACAGAACTTTATTTCCTTATTGAAATTATTTTCTCATTTTGAGTTTTTTGTCATGCCAGACTTTGGTTCTTGCCTTCTATAGACGAGAGTTTTCATATGCTTGATGTCGGAGTTCGTCTAATTCGTGTAACCAGAGCATTCTTTTCTCATAAGCGGCGATGAGATCTGGGTTACAGTTTTTCAGTGCCTAGTATGCACGGTGTTCGATTTCGAATGGTATGGCAATTTTTACCGTATAAAAGTTTATAAGGTGTGGTTCCGGTTGGTGTTTTGTAAGCAGTTCTGAAAGCCCACGGAGCATCATCGAGTTTTCTTGACCAAACAGCTGGATTATCTTTTACTGGTTTTTCAAGGATTCTATTGAGGGTTCTGTTTGTATTTTTGACTTTTTCGCTCGTTTGAGGGTGATGCGATGTAGAGAAACGGTGGGTAACTCCATATCTTTTCATTATTTTTTCCATTATTTTGTTGCAGAAATAAGTTCCTTAGTCGCTTATGAGAGCTTTGGGCATACCGAAACGGCAAAATAGTTTTTTTAGGAATGAGATAACAACTCGAGCATCGTTAGTTTATAAGGCTTGAGCTTCGGCCCATTTGGAAACATAGTCAATAGTGACTAAGATGTATTTGAATTTATATAATTTCGGGAAATGTCTCATAAAGTTGATACCTCAGATGTCAAAAACTTCGTATACTTGAATGTTTTTTAAGGGCATCTCATCAAGTTTGGATATAATCCTGGTTTTTTTACATGCTTCGCAATGGCGAACTAGAGTATGAGCTTCTTTAATGATTGTTGGCCAGTAAAAGCCTGAGTTTAAGACTTTTTTGGCTGTGGTGTTTGGTCCATAATGTCCACCAGTAGGTCCGTTGTGACATTGATCTAAAATGGTACGAGTTTCTGGTCCTACGACACAACATCTGATCATACCGTCTAAACATACTATGAAAAGATAGGGATCTTCCCATAAATAGTTTTTGAGGTCAGAGAAGAATTTGTTCTTTTGTTGGTACGTCATCCCCTTAGGTATAATATCACCTACCAAATAGTTTGCAAAGTTTGTGAACCATGGTATGTCATTGGTGGTTATTTCAATAAGAGTTTCGCCAGGAAAGTTATCGTCGACATCACTGTCGTCACTTGTCTCATCATTCTCAATTCGAGATAAGTGGTCGGCGGCAACATTTTCTGTACTATTTTTGTCTTTTATTTCGATATCAAATTCTTGCAATAACATAATCCAGTGTATAAGGATATGGTTTAGCATCTTGCTTTTTGAATAGATGTCTTAAAGCTGAGTGATCGGTATAGACAACAGTTTTGGATAATATCATATCGGAATTTGTCGAATGCAAAGACTACAGTCATAAGTTCTTTTTCAGTAACCGTATATTTTTATTGAGCTGCATTAAGAGTTTTTCATGCAAAATAGATAGGGTGAAAGTATTTACCATCTTTTTGTCCTAAGACTGCTCCATATGCGAATTCACTTGCATCACACATAAGCTCAAATCACTATAAAAAGAGGCTTTTTGGGATGAACTTTTTTGGAATGGTATAAAAAATTGGGACCTGTTTGGATAATTGTACCAAAAGAATACGTATTTAGGAAGGTTGTTAGAAAACTGTTCCAAATATGTATGCATTTGGAACGTTTTGTAATATTGGTGCCAAGTGCATGCGTATTTGGAACTATTTCAATTACCGGTGCCAATAATTTTCTCCAAAATCAAAACCCAAAATTTCTCCCCTTATTTCTTCATTCTTTGACTAACTACCCACTCATCTCTAATCACTACTTATCCTATTACTTTTCTTTTCCATTTTCATTAAACTAATCTGGTACTCTCAGCATTTTATCCCTCCCTATCTAGACGCACGCCACCATACCCAGCCACCATCTTTCATCGACGTTGTGGACCGCCACTGCCGTCGTGCACTACCACGTCACGTCATCATGATTGCTACATAGGAGGTATCACATTTGCATCTAGTTTTTGTTCAATTAATCATTTCAATAGATGTACTTAGTGTTTGTTTCAGTTACAATTCAATTTTCTAACAATGAGACACCAATGTTAGTTATTCACACTATATGTTTGATAAAATGCTTAAGGGATACTTATGACAAGCATATCCAAACGTTTGATGGAATGCATAATAGAATTGTACATTTGTATACCAAGCGTTTGATAAAATGTTTAGAAAAATTAATAACAAGTAACCTGGATCTTATGATCTGTAGAGAACAAATGAATTGTACTAGTGACAGAGATTAAATGAAAAAATTATAGGTAGGTTTGTAAGAACAATTTAGTCTTTGTTACACGATTTATATGAACATATATGCGTTTAATAACTTACATGTTTGTTAGATCTTAGCACACGGTTTTGATTCGTGATATTGCAACATTAGCTTCTTAAAAGAACTTTGAAACACATTTTCTATTGTTCTTAACTTTGGGTACAAGTGTGCAACTTTAAAGGTTCAATCCGTCCTATTTAATTGACATGTAATAGTAACCGCAAGGATAAATTAAGAGTATAGTTTTCTAAATGCAGCGTGATTTGTGTAATTCAGCCCATTGGTGTAGTTTCCACAATCATTCCATTTACCCTATGGAAATTATCACAAGAATGGGTTTATAAATTGATTAACATGTAAATGCTCCACTTTTATAAGGAGGGGAATGACTTTTATTACCAGAGTCCTTGCTATGTTATTACGTCGTAACCTAAGCAGCAGAATCTTTATGTTAATTGCGATACGTTTAAGATAAATAACTATTCTAGAGTTTAGTCAAAGTTATTAGCTGGTATATTGAAAGGATTTTGTGTACGGTAGCCAAGTAATTTGTAGTGCATTCAAGGCTATTCTACCCTAGCATAAAATGCTACACCTTAAGGTTGTAACAAATTCTTTAGTGGTTTATATTAGTGATATAAGTTCTGACTATTTTTTAGATCATGATTTTCAATTAGGCGTCGAGACGCTAGTGGCAGGACATGACAAAAAGCTGGAAAAAGATTATTTTCTAGTCGATCAAGAGAAAGAACAACATGAGTTGCAATTTACTTTTGAAGCTAACAAGAAAGGCAATTGCATTTGCACGAAACATTCACAATGGCCAGCTTCACAAATCTGGAAACCCCCACTGTATCAATCGGGTGCTCATCATAACTAATATCGATACTAATTACAAAAATTAAACAACACACTCAAATCAATCTCTTGTAGTTGCTGCGCAGACACCTCAAGATTAATGTCAATCAGGCTACCTTTGGCTATGAAGAGGTATACTACACTAGTATGCTTTTTTTTATTATCATCACGCATATATAATATGATCATATCTCATTTTAGGCAAATAACTTACGAGCCACGCTCTTGGGTATGGTTGATGATCTACGTGTGGTGCTCAGGTTTTGGTTTAACTAGGTGACCATCTTGGGTGGCAGGAAAAAGGTTCGAACACAGGCACATGGTACCCCAAAGTCGAAACTAGGCCAGGTACATTTGAGTCCCCGCTGATAATATCAACAAGGTATCTGATTACGAGTTTAGGTGTGAGAATTGAAATTTGTAAATAATTACTAATTGAGATTTGTCAACTAAAGTTCAGTAAATGTACCTTAATTTGACTTTTATAAGTTCTATAACAATTTGTCGACTAAAAATAATTATTATAAACCTAAATGAATTCTTTAACGAATCACTAGGTTCTATTATAACGAATAGTAATTAGTTTGACTTTACAACCTCTTTATGTTGTTAAAAAATATAAAGTTCCATTAAATAGATGATCTCAACCTGAGTTAAGACCAAATTTGTTCTAGTGCTTTCTTGTGTAATATAGCTATCTATTTGTTCAATCGTTGAGACGTTTTCATTTTATGTACTCATTCAATATATTGTGAATTTTTGACCCAAAGATATTACTTTGATAATTTTTAGACCCTTTAGCGTTGATCATTGTTTCCATTTAAACCACCTTCCGAACCGATCCGGGTTATGTGTTTGACCAATTTTATGCGTTACTGGTTTTAAGTACTAATATGATTTGGTGTCCTGTATTTGAGTTTAATGTACTTATAATCAATTTGCAAGTTGTGGCTATTACTATTTTTTCCTACTGTCAGTTTCCTTCTATGCATTTTTCATGCCTTTTCTAGGGAAGGATATTTACAAACATGTGGCCATTGGTGTCTATTTATTCTTGGTAAATGACGTTTTTGGCCTTCAGCTATTCACTTATTCGTTTACACAATAAGCATTCTGCTAACAATTATTGGTGTCACTACGTTTCAGGCTCTCTATGTATTCATTCTTTACTTAAGATGCACTGCTATTGCCCTGTCGATCCTATCATTTTAATTGAACCAGAAAGGGCATCAGCTTATAGATCGCATGACGGTACAGAAGTTCTAGTTGAGTTCTAGTTATGACTTTGTCATTTTAAAGACCATGGTTTATAAGGATCTTGAATGTATTGTATTTTACTTTATGGTATTCAAGTGACTATATTGACTTTATTTTATAGATGACTAATAAAAATTGAGTTCAATTTATTTTTGGCTTTGATTGAACTATAATTTCAAAGTTTGATATGGTTGGTTGATACGGTGGTGTACTAAAACATATATGTATCGGAAAACTGTGCTAATACATGTTAGCAATACTTACGCGAACTGTGCCAAATAATTAATTGACGGATGCAAATTTGTGCCAAATGATTTTTATGACGAACGCAAAAACATGCCAAATGTTTTTTTGGCAAGGCGGATAAAAATGTGCCAAATAAGTTTGGCACAAAAATAGAAACCGTGCCAAATCGTTTGTCACGGTAGATAAAACTGTCCAGGTTAATTTTGCACGGTAAATAAAAACTGTACCAAATACCATTTGGCACGGCAAATGAGTTAGTACCAAATACACATTTGGCACGGGATATAAAAGTGTGACAAATGCCTATTTTGGAACGGAAAATTATCAGCCGTGCCAAATAATTCACTCATGGCACCCCAAAGTTAAACCATCCCAAGAACAGTGCCAAATACTATTTAGCACGGTTTTAACCCGACCCAAATGTATTTGGCACCCTCATATTTAGGACGGAGCCAAAAGCGTGCCAAAGCCGTGCCAAATAGCATTTGGCATGACTTTTTGAGTATTTGGCATGGTTTTCCCCCTCTCAAATACTCTTTTTTCTTGTAGTGAATGCCTTATTACAACAGCTTATTCAATAAAAAATGATTAGAGTGACTATAGCGTATAATAACCAAATCTTGCTCACCTTCAACCTTAATGCAGTTTCGTTCTCGCAAACCATTATCAAAACCCTCTAAACGACCACAACCTCTAGAGTCACAGAACCCTCTTGATTGAAAAATTGTCTTTTAGGTGCAAGATGCAAACCAATATTTTTATCCTTTCTTATTAATCTTAGTTTCATTATTTCCATTTTCATATCTTGATATTGGCTTTGTATTCAGTATAAAAACTCAAACAATAACAGCACAAAGAAATCCAAGTGTTCACATATAATAAGTTATCATCATAAGTTTACACATTCCATTTTGATATTTTCAAATTGGCTCCATATCTCAGTATAAAAACTTAAATAATAACAACACAAAGAAATCTAAGTGATCACGTATAATAAGCTATCATCATAAGTGTACATAACAATACAAAACATTGAAGCATCAAACAAAGAAACATAGCTTAATAAGCAAGGAGACCAAAACATACATGAGATACACATAATGCACCAACAAATTAAAAGCCGCAATAAACAAAACCTCAAACATTCGAGCTAAATCATGAAACTAAAAAGTTGTAACAAACAAACCATCAAACACTTAAAATAAATTACATAGTTACAACTCCCAAACCACATACTCAATTTCACTTTCTCTTACCCCTAATAAAAAACAAAATATCAGGCATTCGAAGTACACCACACAATCACTACTTCCAAACTACACCGACATCAAAGAAGCATAAAAAAGGTGTTTATACTACCCAAAAGCTATAAGTACCCCAAAAAAAGCCGTCAATGGCAAGATAAAAATTACATAGCAAGATGGAAAACCTACCACCAAACCTTTTATGTGCATTATATAGTCCTATGCTAATCATGTGGATAATGGAAGACATGTGTTAAACATAACA
>BQNB010060257.1:9217-36999 GCA_026074375.1 Tanacetum coccineum
TTTTTACACTTACACAATTGTTCTAAAAGAAAAGCATAAGAGGAATCATCATTGATATTTCGAAGCAAAAAACAAAATGAAATTAAAATTAATAATCAAAAACCTACCTGAGACTTTTTAATGAACTGCCTACAACATACGGATTTATGCTTAGATGTAGGTGGTATTCGTGTTTTGCATACATAAACTTATGTTATGATGTGTTTGTGTTCGTGTTGCATAAAGAAGAAATAAATTAGTTAGGTTTATGTTGTCTTTCGGTTAAAGAGAAAGAAAGAAATATCCTTTTTAACTTCTATCACTCGTGGTTTGTGTTGTGATTGATAGCTGCGTTTATTTTTTTCCGGTTAGGTGAAAGGATAAGAAAATGGGATGGAGGGTGATGTGTGTGAAAACACATATCCATTTTATATTAAAATAAACACAATAAAGACAAAAAACATAATAAAAATAGCAAAGATATGCTTGTTTTTATGTTTTGTATGTGCAGGTACGGATATATCAAAAATCACAAGAAAACCGTCAAGAACGGGCAAACCTAGACACGAGAAACGGAAGAGCATAAAAGAAGCCAGAGATGCAAAGCCAAAGTAGGAAAAGTCAAAAAGTCAAAGATGTGGTCAACTTTTAGTCAATCCTTAGTCAACAGAAGTCAAACCATAAAAGACAAAAACTCAAAATGTTTCAAAACGACCCTCCAAATTTCAAAAAGTTACAAAATTGGTCCCTAAACCCTTAATGGGCCTTAAAACCCTAAAAACCTTACCCGGATCCAATAAACCAAAAACCTAGCCCAAAAGCCCAAATCATAAGCCCAATACCCTTTTATATAAACCACAGGGGCTCAAACTGCCAAATTCTAAAGTTGTTTTACACTATATCTTTGATAAACAATGACAAGGACGGGTTTTACCAAATCTTCAAAGTGTAAAACGAATTTTACCAATTTTAGTTAAAAAAGAAAAAAGGGCGCGAAGAAATGGTTACTATTCATCGTCCCTTCTAAGAGTTTACCCTCAGTCAAATCAAGGGGCTTTTCTTAATTAAGGGGTGATTTAGACAATTCATGGGATCATTAACAAGATGGCAGGGTCAAATTTGTAATATCAAGGGCTTTCATTTGTCTAGCCAAGTAATCAAGCCACGACAGATGAGGAGAAAGCACAAGAGTGAATGGATTTTGTACTAAAGGCTCTCACATAACAAACACAAGGCCTCTCAAAGGATTGCCAGCTTGGCAATCCATGTGAGTTTGGTTTTGATCTAACGGCTCATATTAAAGATCAAATGATGAAAGAAATGATTGGCTGAGATTGAGAGAAGCTTGGGATGCAAGTAAAGACCTAGAAGCTTCAGGGATCGGCTATAAATAGGCTCTCACCTCACACACACATCTAGTTTTTTTAGTAGCTTTTAGGTAGCTTAAAATTTTGTTTTTAGCTAAATATAATTTTCCTTAAATGTTTTGTAATTTCTTTTTAAAGTAATGTAATCGGTTTCTTTTGTTAATGAAATTCAATATTTACATTCATAAGCTCTCTCTCCTTTTCATTTGTCCTCAATTTTTAAGCTAAATGCTCATAAGCTCCTATAAGCTCAACAACTCTCATGAGTCTCTAAGCTGATGATTTGAGCTTAACTTGGTCTTAATCATACTTAATATCTAAAACTAGCTTAAGTACTTATTTACCTTTACTTGTGGACTTTTAAGCTAATGGATGGAGAGCTAGAAAGGGAAGAGCTCTCATGGACTTATACTAGCTTATCTTAGGATAAGCTAGAGCTGTAGAATAGCTCTAAGATCCCCTTTGTGCCTTGTTAAGCTAGGCCAATAGTAAGTTTCTCTTTAAATTTATGTTTTAAAGATCTAGTTTAAATTTTGCTTATATTGCTTATTTGCTTATTAATCTACTTATTGTTTAATTGAATGCTTATTTGTGCTTAGTTTAATCATTTTTGTGCTTATTAATTACCTGCTTTTAGCTTAATAATTTTAGATCTTAATTTTTCGTTACTTGTTATAAAATTATAAAAATCCAAAAAACACTAGTTAGTGATTAGTAATAGATCTTGATTTTAGCTTAAGTGGTTATTGATTTGTGTTCATTAGGTTAGTTATAAAGCTTAGTAACATCTGGTTTCAAGGTTTAGATAGTTAGTTTTCAAATATCAAGTTGAATCAAGTTTTGTCATGTTATTAAGGGGTGTTTGGAATAAGTGTGTTTGACCTCAAATAGTCAAAGTGACTAGGGGAATTTCATTTGGACAGCTAAGATTTCTTAAGTTATTAAGTTTTCAAGAGGTTTTGAGGTTTAGTTTGCTTTATAATTCATTTTGAGGCTCATTAAGATATGCTAGCACCAGGGGAATCTGTCTATTGAGTTTTTGCTTGTTAAAATTTGAACTAAGCCACTCAAAGCTTGGTTATCTCTTGTCTTGTGTTTTTGTACACTCAATAAGAGTGTCTAAGTACAGGTTATCCCTCTAGGATACCTGCACATTTGTTTCTTGCCTTTTGCCAAGTACAGCATTACTAACAGCAGTTAGTACTGCTGTCACTTTAGGATTCCATTTTAGCTAGTAAACTTAAGTCTTAGGATTTAAAATTCAATAGTATTTTGGTTTTCTTATAGCTTAATATAGAGTAGCTTTTATCTTGCACTTTCTTGCTAAATTTATAGAGTTAAGTTGCTGTCAAAAGTCATAAAAATCCAAAAAGTCCAAAAACAGTAGGTTTAAGATTTTAGCTTTTAGATTATAATATTCTAGCTTATAGCTTAGGTTTTTATGATTTGGTTTCTTAGCTTATATATAGGTAAAGTAGTTTTCAAAAGCTGAGTTTCTAATATAGCTTATTGAGCATTTGAGCTTATTTTGTTTTTGAGCTTTTTGAGTTGTTTCCTGAGTTTAGTACTTTCATTATCCATTTCAGTTGGTTTAAGATGTTCCTAGGTCAATTAGCTTTTCATTTCTAGATAGTACACATCATAAGCAGCCTAGAAAAGCTTTTGGATTTCAGTTTGAGCTTAAATTGAGCTTATTGCAGCTGATTTAGTAAAACCAAGGGCAAAAGCCCACTTTCTGTTGTGTTTACAAAAAGTGCTTAAAATTAGGTATTTAATAAGTTCTAGTTGTTAGTTTTTATAAATAAAAAAAATTAAAAAATAAGAAAAAGTGGTTTGCCAGCCTCGAACCCAAGACCCTCAGCTTATAGACCATACGTGTTTGCCAGCGTGCTTCAATAGCTCATCCGTTCATCTCTCCTTCTCTTTAATTAATATACACGTTTTTATTTTCTTTTTTACAAAAAAGCCGTAGCTTAATTATAAGCTTTTTGAGCCTATTCTTTAAGCTAGCCCCTTCTTTCTATTTTTCCTTTAATCTTTGATACATTTTAGATTTTCCTTTAATTTTTCATAATTTTTCGTTAAGTACTGTATTTTTTATAATTTTTCTTATATTTTAATTTTCGAAAATAGATAAAAAATAGAAAAAAGTTTTAAAAAATTACAATTTTTTTTAGGTTTATAAAAAATAGCTTTAGTTTTACATTAAGAAAAATCATTTTCACCCTTTTTAGATTTTAAATTTCATTTTTTGAGCTTTTATTTTAAATTTTAAAAATAGGATTTTAATTTTTCATAATTTTTCGTTAAGTATTGTATTTTTTATAATTTTTCTTATATTTTAATTTTCAAAAATAGATAAAAAATAGAAAAAAGTTTTAAAAAATTACAAAAAAATAGTTTTTAGGTTTATAAAAAATAGCTTTAGTTTTACATTAAGAAAAATCATTTTCACCCTTTTTAGATTTTAAATTTCATTTTTTGAGCTTTTATTTTTAATTTTAAAAATAGGATTTTAATTTTTAAAATAGTTAAAAATAGTTTCCTTAGCTTTTATAACATTTTAGACTTTTCTAAGCTTAAAAATTATTTTTCCCAATTTTTAGGACTTTATTTGCTATTTTTTAGGATTTAATTAGATTTAAATAGTTTTTAATTCATAAAAAATTCAAAAATAATAAAAAAAAAATTTCTTTTTCTTAAAAAAAATTTTCGTCATAATTTAGGTTTAGAAATTTAGTTTGCATTTTTAGGAGTTAATTTTGATTTACTTGCTTATTTGTCACGTTTTATTTGCTTCCCGTTAATCTTTTTAAGTGCTTAATTGCTTTTAATTGTTCATTTTTTTTATTTGGTAGTTATAGATCATCAAATCATCTATTTTCTTATTCAAATCATAATCCAAGCTTAAAACGTGATTTCAATTGCACAAGTCGTTGGGGAAACGACCCGGGTGATCATTCTTACCCGGTTTAATATACGTATTATATATTATATTATATATATTTTTAAGAGTGAATTTTATCAAGGGTAACTTGGTAATTTTCTTAATTGCTCTTAAGGTTATATTAGTATATATATTTTATAGTGTATAAAACTATATCAATTAGTTATGAAGGATGTCGCTGCATGTATGTTTGGGGACTGAAACCCTAATATGGTTTTCAAGTGTACATCTGTTTGTTTAGGGTTTCGTTGCTTGTTGGTGTATGTGATGATGCATGGACTTAATTACAAACAGCAGCATCACGAAGAAGATAACTGTAGGGTTTTTATGTTCGTATTTATCTGGTGTGAAAAGGAAGAGAAAAACCCTAACCATGTTGTGTTACTGTTTGGGCTTCATGATACTACTATTCGAGTACATGTACTATTCGAGTACATGTTTATGCTGCCGTATATATGTTAGGTGTGGTTTTTGGTTTGGTCAAGCGTGGGCTTTTAAGGTAAAATATTGTTTCCATATATTATTAGAATATTGTGGTGATATTATTATATGATATTTATGGAAGCAATTGGGATGCATGCTTTGTACTGCTTATTGATTGGACTTTTCATGCAACTGTTCGCCCAAGGTGTAAAAATTCACGCTTTGTATTATCAATACTATTTAAGTATAGTGATATTGGGTGAAAGAGTATGACAAAGTGTTGTTGATTTCATATGCAAAATTAGTACTGTTCCAGTACTAGTTAATACTGCCTTCTATATTTTAATATTGTTGCGCAAGAAAGAAGATTATAATAGTATTAAGTTTATATTGTTAGTTTCGTCCGAGAAAAGCAGTTAATACTGCTAGTTGTACTCGATATCGGACAGTACTTGGTTTTTGGATGGATTTAGATCTCGGACAGAACTATTTTTCAAATAGTTTATTCTTATTGATTTATGGCTCGTTTTGGATTTATTGAAGATGTGATTACGAAGACAATTGAATATTGCTTATTTGATGTTGTAGTTAGGTTTCACATATGCGTGTTCTTATCATACCTTTTAGCAGGAGGTAACTTGTTCATGCTTAAATGATGTGACGAAGACTTGTCAAAATCTAGCAAAGGTGTGTGATTTTTCTTATGGTGCTTAATGCTCACATTTGCTATCACTTAGTATGTGTCTCATAGAAGATGAGGATTTTGTCAAGAGGTTGCGGTCTACTTATATTTCACATATTTATTTATAAGTTCGACGTCACGTGGATAGTGCAAGACATAAGACACAAGTTTGGGAGATTCAACTTCTTTATCAAATTCATTATACTCAGTTTTCTTCATCAGTGATCACTACATAGAGCCTAGAGAGTTCGAGATTCAAGAGATGGTAAACATATTGGTTTCAGGGGAAGCTTATTGATTAAATGTTTAACCATCTACATGCACCACTTGAGGGGAAGTGTTTCGTTACTACTGCTAGTCATTTATTACTACTGCTAGTTTATATTTCTACTGCTCAAAGTCATTTTTCGTATTATGCTTCATGGCGGGTATTTTGAGTATTGGAAGGCTGGATTAGTAGTTGTGGTATATGGTTTGTAGTTGTTATGATCCAAGTTGCATATCTACAGAAGACCCCTCTTGGATGATTACAAAAAAGGGAAGAAGATTACAGGTTTATTGATTTGCAACTTATTATATGTAGTGACATGATACAAAGGAAGCTTGGAAGTTTTATTTCATTCAGGGAGATAATTACATCTCAACTTCAGGGGAAGCTTTGGCTTTATGATGAAGTTCGTACACGACTTTGTTTGTTTTGACATCATCAAATAGGGGAAGATTGTTGGGATTCTTGATTTGATGAGACAAAGTGAATATAAGAATGAAACAAAAGGACTAAAATTGTAATTAAAGAAATCTTCAAGCTGGTGGAGAATATGAAGATAAAGATGAAGATTTTGAAGATATCAGAAGATCTCCTTATAATGATAAAGATACAGAAGATATAGAAGATATTCTTAAATGTTTAAAAGATATTATTTGTTCTTATCTTCTTATGTAAGCCTTGACATCTCTAGTATATAAATAGATATCAGGCATATGGTTTTAGATATCAATAGAAAACTAGAACTCTCTTAATGAGAGTCTAGATAGTTAGATAGCAAGTCGACTGATGAGAGTCGAATAGTACACCATAGTTAGTTGGTGTAGCCCTAAATTATAGTTGGGGTAATAGGGAAGCGTTCAATAAAGAAAACCTTATGATAACATTGATTGTGTTCTTTATTATTCCGCTGCGTGTTATCAATCATTGTTATTATTTATCCTAGATATAAAGATCTAATCAATCTTGAGCTTAAACGATCTTATCAGTGTTTGGTTACAATAATAACACTAGAGGACCTAATAAAAATAGTGTGAGTAATGTCAATCGGGGACCTAATTAAAACTTAATTTGTAAAAACCGTGGTATGATTGGTCACACTATTAAAAGATGTTATGAGCTGATTGGTTATCCTCTTGGTTGTAAAAAAGTGTCTAATCCAATTAAGCAAAATGGTTTTAATAAACAAAATTTTCATGCTAATACTGATGCTAAGACTAATGATATACAATCATCTGCTAGCTTTTCTTCTCCTGGTTTTATTTATAAGCATATGAAGAAATTATTGAGTATGGTTGATGATACTCCTTCTAGAAGTGTTCATGCCAATATTGCAGGTAAAGCTTCATTTTTTAGAAGTAATGTGTGGTTTAATATAAATTTTTCTAAATTATTTTATGCCAACTCAAATTTATGTGTTAAGACTATAACTATGGGTTGGATTATTGATTCTGGTGTAAAGCAGCATCTAATTGTATCTATAGTTGGAATGTTTGATGTTGTGGATATTACAAACTTAAAAATTACCATTGGCCACCCAAATGGGACTTTGGTTACTATCAATCATGTTGGTAACCTAAAATTGTTTAATAATGTTGTCTTGTATAATGTTCTTATGGTTTCTGGTTACTGTATGAGTCTGTTGTCTGTTAATAAACTTATTAAGGATAGTAAAATGTATGTTAGATTTGATGAGGATCAATGTTACATTCAAGACTTAAAAAAGGAGAGAATCTTAGGGAGTGGTAGTGAATATGGTGGTTTGTATCTTTTTGATGTGTTAAAAGTTAATTGTATTGGTAAGTCTAATATGATTGTGTCATTTAATATATCTAAACTGTTGTGGCATATCAGACTTAGCCACATTGTTGATCAAGTCTTAAGTGTCATGCCACAGTGATTTGAATACCAATAAGAACTGTTCTTTGCTTGTGTGTGAAGTTTCTCACAGGGCTAAACAGACAAGGGATCCTTTTCTTTTATCAGACCACAACTCCAAAGATCTTGTGAACTTATTCATCTAGATCTGTGAGGTCCTTACAGGGTTCCTAACAAAAAAGGGTTCAAGTATTTTTTTTTACCATAGTTGATGATTATTCTAGAGATATATGGGTTTACTTAGTCAAAACTAAGGATGACATGTTTGATGTATTTGTTTCTTTTATAAATCTAGTTCATAATTAGTTTAATGTTAAAAGTTAAAACTATTAGGTTTGTTAATGGTATTGAGTTTATGAATGTAAGAATGCATGCTTTGTTTTCTGACTTAGGAATAATACATCAGACCTTTTGTGCTCATACCCCTCAGCAAAATGGAATTTCTGAAAGGAAACTTAGACACTTGCTTAATGTTGCAAGGAGTCTTATGTTCCAGGGGGAATTCCTCTTAGGTTTTGGTCTGATTGTGTTCTGACTGTTGTCTATCTTATAAACATGATACCCTCATATGTGTTAAATCGTAAGTCTCCTTATGAGTTGGTGCATAAAAATAAACCTTGTCTTTCCCATTTGTGGTGTTTTGGTTGTCTATGTTTTTCAATTGTTCTAACAGTGGTGGTAAAATGTCTTATAGGTCTGAAAAGTGTGTGTTAATTAGGTTTTATTCTTTTCAAAAGGCATATGAACTATTAAGTCTTGATTCTAGAAATGTTTTTTTATTCTAGAGATGTGAAATTTTATGAAATTGTGTTTCCGTTCAAAATTAAAACTTGTGATTTAACTGATGTAGAAATAACAAGTAAGGTTGAACACTTGAAGTTTTTTGACAGTCTTATGCCTTAAAGTTCCAATGATGAAAGGAAAGCTTAATCAGTTGAGGATGGCAGTGGCCTTTCTTCCTTATTTGATTTTATACTACAGATCCTGCGATTGAAATTGTACCAAGAAGAAAGTGTTACGGCAACCCCTTTTGATGACAATAGCTTATCTGAGTGACAACATATGCAATGTGTTTCTTCACCTAGTCCCAGTCTAGGAGTATTTTTTCATCAGAATAAGTTGTGGATCCTAAGTCCTAGAAGACTAGCATACAACCTACGTTGACCTACTAAATGGTGGAGGGCTGAAATGATATGTGGTTAAATCTAGTGTTCGATATGGGATTAAAATGTTGTTTTGTTTATTCTTGGTTAAATGAACTAAAATGTGCTTTGCCTACTAAGTAGAACAAATATGTATGAAATACTTGTTATAAAGCTTTGTCGGATTCTAATTGGCTTGATGCTATGAACAATGAGATTGAAGCTCTTAATAGAAATAATACTTGGTTTATTTGTGATTTATCTATTGATAGAAAACCAATAGGATGTAAGAGGATTTATAAAATAAAGTATAACTCCATAGAAGAGATTGATAGATATAAAGTTAGGTTAGTTGCTAACGGTTTCAATCAAAGAGAAAGATTAGATTATGAAGATACCTTTATTCCTGTTGTGACAAATGGTTATTATCATGTGTTTGATTAGTATTGTTGTTAACAAAAATTGGCCTTTGTATCAATTAGATGTTAACATAGCTTTTCTATATGGTGATTTGCATGAGGATGTATACATGACATTGCCACAAGGGTGTGAAAATGTTGAAAAGGGTAAAGTGTGCAAACTTAATAAGTCTTTATATGGGTTGAAGCAAGCCCCAAGGAAATGGAATGCCAAAACTTACCACTGCCTAGGATGTAAGTGGATTTATAAATAAAGTATAACTCTACAGGAGAGATTGAGAAATATAAATCTAGGTTAATTGCTAAGGGTTTCAATTAAGAGAAAGATTAGATTATGAAGAAACCTTTAGTCCAGTTGTGACAAATGTTATTGTCAAGTGTTTGATTAGTATTGTTGTTAACAAAAATTGGTCTTTGTATCAATTAGATGTTAACAATACTTTTCTATATGGTGATTTATATGAGGATATGTACATGACATTGCCACAAGGGTGTGAAAATATTGAAAAGGGTAAAGTGTGCAAACTTAATAAGTCTTTGTATGGGTTGAAGCAAGCCTCAAGGCAGTGAAATGCCAAACATACCACTGCTTTTGCTGAGCATGACTTCAAACAAAGTAAGTTTGATTATTCTTTGTATATCATACAAAGTGGTTTAAGTTTTATTGCATTATTAGTCTATGTTGATGACATAGTAGTTATCATAGGAAATAATGAGAAAGAAATAATGATTTCAAAAGGTTTTTAGTTCAAAGTTTCTAATAAAGGATTTGTGAATATTCTGGAAGATATCAAACGTGGTCCATACTCTAAGAAACTCTAATACGCCGTATCCAATCCCTTTTATACTCCGTATCAAACCAACTTCCAGGCCCTATAAATACAAAACTCAAAAATGAGTTTTAAGTAGGCTAAATCATATTCTTGATACCTAAACCATAAAAGTCTATTTTCAAAGGAGAAAAAGAGCAGAAGAGGTCTTGCAACGCATTCCAATCCATAGAAGACAACGTGTAATTTTTTATACTTTTGTAATCGTTTAGTTTTTGGTATCATTTGTTAACTCGGTCAGTTTACCTTGGCTAAAACAATTACTCTTGTATTAATTATGATGTTTGAAGGCTAATAGCCTTCTGAATATCTGAATGTTTGGTTTTGTTTATATCTCGATTGCTTAATTTATCATTGCATGCTTGTTTATGTTTATCAATTTATACTTGTTTACGTGCTTTTGTATGCGACCTATCATTCAACTGGATCTAGTGATACGGACCAAGTAATCTAGATGCCGGGATAGCTCTCCATATAGTGATTTATACATCTAGAATCATAGGATCATAAGTATTGTCCTTCTAAAATCGTGCTAAGGATACGCTTCTGGCTTAACTAGTTAACGGAAACTGCCTTTGGTTTATTGAACATGTTGACTAGTAGGTGAATCTAGATAATTCAACAAATAATGTTCTGATTCCATTGGATAGTTGGACAAGTGGACTACTAGTGTATAAATTGCCATTAAGCAGTAAGTGGGTAAAGTCTCTATGAGCTAGGGTTTAACAAGATCACCATTGCTTTAATCCCTAAGATAGATTATAATCAGGTAATAAGGATGCTTTATGCGGATGCTTTAATTGTGACAGAATTAATGTGTCTAGGTCTTAGGATGAAGTCCCGCCTAAGTCTAAGAATGATATGCCTCTTCGAGATAAGTAATCATTGCACTGAATAAACAAACCAACTTCTAATCGGATTAATGATGGCTAATACAGTTTTCTATCATAAGGCTCGACCGCTCTTTTATCTTCTGTTAATTTGCTTGCGTGGGTTAAAGTGTCTTGAATTGATTGTAGTCACCAACCAAACCCGTGCCAGTCTCTCAGGCTGAAACCCCCCTTTTACCTGTTAGAATTAGGATTAGAACTAACATAGGATTAGCATAGGTTTGACTTAGATTAGAATTAACTTAGATTAGATAACCAAAATATAAATAAATTAAGAGATTTAACCTCGCTTCAAGTGTTTGACACCTACTTACATGAATCTTCACCGACCAGGTACATTGCCCGTTTTAAAGTGTTGTTTTTGCTTAGTCAAAAAAATATAAATTTAAAAATTGAACTATCATAAATAAACACCACACAACGACACATCAAGTTTTTGGCGCCGTTGTCGGGGAGTGAAAATTAATCTTGATTTTTATTTTATATTTTGGTCATTAGATTAGATCTAACCCTTATGAGTAGTGTAAATTAGATTAGTGTATATTCTTGTATATTCTATATAATTTTGTATAGTTGTTAGTTTAATTGTTTGCTTGTATATTTGTGTGTTTAATTTAATTGTTTTGCTTATTCACTGTTCTGGTCGATAACTTGATACGGCGTATCCACTTCCATTAGATACGGCGCATCCAACCTTCTGTCTAATATAGCGTATTCATTCAATCGATTAATACGGCGTATTCACTTCTATTGAATATGGCGCGAGTGAATACGGCGTATTGATCATTTGTAACAGAATCAGAACCTTAGTTTTCTATATTTGATTTACGTGCTAAAAAAATTTTCTATCCAAAAGAGCCTATCCTACTGATTGTTTATCCCTTATTTTAGGTAGTGCGACAAGGAGTTCAACAAACGAACTATTCACACCTTACAAAGAACCTGAACGAGAATTTCGATCATCTAAGAGACACTTCAAGACACTAAGTCTCGACGAGTTAAGATCGCCTGATTTCAATTTACTTTCCGACCAAGAATACTCGGAGGAAGAAGTTGTGGAAACAATGGCAGAAACTATGGAGCAGTACATGAGCAAGACCCGAGCTGACTATGGATCGGGGGTTGCTAGGCCCAAAATTGAAGACAATGATAACTTTGAACTGAAGGGCCAATTTCTCAAGGAACTACGGACTAACACCTTTAGCGGTTCAGATCATGAAGATGCGAACGAACACATTGAGAAAGTTTTTGAGATCGTCGATCTATTCCACATTCCAAATATTACTATAGCCAAGTGATGCTTAGAGCATTCCCTATGTCTTTGACTAGAGCCGCAAGCCATTGGCTAAGAAACGAACCAACTGGTTCGATTACAACTTGGGAAGGTCTTAAAACAAAATTTCTGAATAGATATTGCCCACCTGCTCGAACTGCAAAGAAGATGGAGGAAATCAACAACTTTCAGCAAGAACCAGATGAAAACCTTTACCAAGCATGGGAGCGATTTAAAGAACTCTTGATGAAGTGTCCTCGGCACTATTTAACAGAGATGCAAGAGGTAATCTTGTTCTATAATAGATTGAGAATTCCTACTCGACAAATTCTTGACTCAAGAGGTGCAATATCATCAAAGACTGTTGCTGATGCAAAAATAGCCATCCAAGAAATGGCTGGATACTCTCAAAAATGGCATAATGGAACATCTAGGTCAAGAAGTACTAAAACTTCTAACAGATTAGCAGCTATACAAGCACAAATGAACAATCTAGGAAGAGAGATCAAGAAAGTGAATGAAAAAGTCTATGCTGCTCAAGTTGGATGCGAACAATGCAAAGGACCCCACTACACCAAAGATTGCCCACTAAAAGAAGAAGGGAATACCCTCGAAGAAGCTTACTACACGCAATTTGGTGGACCTTTTCAAGGAGGGGGATATAGAGCAGCAACTCCGAGATTCTATCAAAGGAACAATGCGAATCCTTCGTACTAAGAATGAAGGCAATCTATGGAAGATACCCTAAGCAAATTCATGAGTGAATCAGCAAAGAGACATGAAGAAAACTCCAATTTGATTAAAGAAATCTGAGCTTTGACAGATGCTGTCATTCGTAACCAAGGAGCATCTATTAAAACTTTGGAAATCCAAATCGGGCAAATGAGCAAGGTACTACAGTAAAGAGGATTTAGAAGTCTACCTACCTCTATTGAAGCGAACCCGAGAGATCAAGTTAAGTCGATTTCAACTACTATTAAAGATGATTCATACCCGATACGCCGTATTGGATCCTCCCAATACGCCGTATCCACTGGACAGAGCTGTATACTGATGTACGAGACAAGATAAACAATGATTCCGTTTCTAAGTCGTTTGAATGGTTACTACTATGAAGAAAAGAAAGGATCATATGGACCATAATTCTCGGAAGCCTACTCTGAAGCTTCACAATCCATACCCCAAAAGGAAAAAGACCTAGGGAGTTTTACTTTACCTTGCTTTATTAATAATGTATGCTTCGATAATTCCCTTGTTGACTTAGGAGCTAGCGTTAGTGTTATGCCTCTCTCGACCTACCTTAACTTAGGGTTAGGCGAATAAGCTCACACTAATTTGACAGTTGAATTAGCAGACAGGACTGTGAAATATCAAAAAGGAATAGCTGAAAACGTACTAGTAGGAATTGGTAAATTTACCTTCCCTGTAGACTTTATAATTCTAGATATGTCTGAGGATATCAAAGTGACCTTGATCCTCAGAAGACCATTTTTTTCTACGGCCCGTGCAAAGATTGATGTTTATAAAAGAAAGATTGCTTTAAGGGTCGGGGAAGAAAGAATTATTTTCACAAGCGTTAAACCTTCTAGCAGTTTAATTAAGAGGGTCTACATGCTAAGTTTGAGAGAAAGAATGGAACTTGATTTAGAAGCTAGGCTAATGGAAGAGACTTTGGTGTTAAATAGATCATTAGACCCTTTTTGGAAGATTACATTAAATTAAATGATCTAAATGAACCATTTGAGATTAGGAGAAATCAAGGAGATGATTTGATGCCCACCATTGAGGAAGGTGAGGTAATTAAGGAATTTAGAACTAGGGATGATGAACTTAATGTTGGAATTGATGATTACCTTAGTTATTGTGACTATGATAAGAAGATCCATATAGATTGTGCTCACAACTTAAAGTTTTCTTGCATGGTAGAATTTGAATTTACACACGCTAACTTTTTTCCATTATTGTATGTCAATGTGATGTCCAAAAAGTTTCATAATTCTATAATGAAAGAGAAATTGGAGTACAAGGGAAACAATGTAGTATGAGCCTTAGTGAACATACCTATCTTTGTTGAAACTTTTTCTGTGATAACTGATTTTGCAGTGTTAGAAAATATGGATGATTATCGTGATAAAGGAATGGGCGATGTTATTTTCGGCGAACCGTTTTTGAGAGAAGTTGGGATTAATGCAAAATGGTTTGAAGGAATGATTACCATTTACAATGATAATGATAAAGTAACTTACCAAATGGTGCGATCACATCTGAGGTTTAAACGCCACACTAATGAGCAATGCAATAAAATCCCACCATTACTGAAGGTAAGTGAAAAGGATAAGATGAATGGAATCTCGCATTCGTACCAAAAGCTTAAAGGGTTCTACAAAGGAGTATTGAACTTAGGAACCGATTACATCCGAGATGCGAAGATGGAAGAATGGCTCACACGCAGGCACATTAGCGTGTATGAGATGGAATGAAGTGAGAAGCTGAAGAAAAGTCTAACTTAAAGACTTGGTTGTAAACAAAAGTGCTTCCCGGGAGACAACTCGAATTGTTATTTAATTTTATAGAGTCTGTCTTCCCAGACATCAATACGGCGTATCCGCTCCATACCATACGGTGTATTGATTGTCTAGACGTTATCAGTCTTTACTTTTTATGCACTTTAAAAACATTATTGTCAGTTCTGGCAATACGGCGTATTCATGCACATGATACGGCGTATTCACCAAAACTGACTCGTATTAAGTTTGTTTAATTTAGTTTAAATTAACCGTAGGTACCAAGATAGGAATGCACGTTTTTTCCTATATTTTATACAGGACCTTGGAAGCAAAGTAATATCGACGAATATTGGTGGAGAATTTATAAATCTAGAAGATCTTGAAGTGTTGGAGTCTTGAAACTTTAAGGCGGATGTTCAACGCAATCTTGCTAAAAAAAACTCAACATGGAGAATCTACCGAGCAAATATCAAGGGAGTTTCTCATTCTAATTCTTTTTAATTCCCGTATTTAATGTTTTATCTATACAACGAGGACGTTGTATAATTCAAGTGGGGGGATGGAATTAGAATGTTTACTTGTCCTAATTTTCACACTAAAATGCTTAAATTATGCTCAAATTTAAAAAAAATTCAAGCATACTTTTGTGAAATTACTTGATACATAACCCGCACACAATAACCCTTGTTAGATATTGTGAGGATTTAACCTTATCCGTTTCCAAATGTTTACCCAAATTCCACAAAATATGAGTGTGCCGGTGATGTTGTAGACTTTAGAACTTGGCTTGGTATATCTATTCGAGACCGCAATAATGAGTACTATGGATTTAGATGGAGTAACTTGTTTAAATTGGTAAATTTTAGGATTACACCCAAATCGCCTTTACATGTTGCTTATTAACTAACTACACTGGTTAGTTAACCCCCATATAAACCATTTGTTTACTCTCATTTTAAGAGTAAGATACCCCTAGAACAACCCGTAGAGCCAATCCTTTAGGAACTACACCAATTATTTGTTATTTACACCTTTACACCTTACCTACTTGTTAGATAAGTTTATTTTACAGTCTGCTAGGTTGCTTAACAGTTGGAAAAGTTTGTATTTCCCGAGTCTTGTGTTTATTTTGGTATGATTGGAAGAAATTTGCACATAGGAATGTATATTATAGTCAAAACTCATGTATTTTTACTACCATCGCAATTATTGGTACGTCCGAAGAATGAAGGAATTGTTGAAAGAATTATCCGGAATTATTATCGTGAAGATGGTGAAAACTCACCGAGTTTTTTGAGGGTATCGTAGTATTTTTTTAGGGGGTGTTAGCAAAAAAAAAAAAATAATAAGAAGGAAAGTTTAAAGATAATCGTTTCGCAACTACCAAAGGAATTACACGAAGGATCGATTATTCGTTGATACAAATCGACGATGTAGCGTATTGTATAAAGTGGAAGATATCGCCACTTACCTTGTAAAGTATGTAAAGTATGAGATCTTTGGGAAGTTGACCGTTACGGGAACGCCAACTTAGGTTGTTGTTTTTTATCTATGATCAAGACGTTTGTAAATAGTTTTGTCTTTATCATGGTAACGGTCGGAAAAAAAGTATCTAGCAACTTGTATTTTAGACTTAATCTATTTGTTTCGTAATTTTTATTTAACAACAATTTAATTTCCTTTCCTAATCATTAACCATGGGTTTTACGCGAATAAGAATGTGATCGAGCGTGCATGTCTATTCCGTCATTACGACTATGTATGCATGTCTTAGCTACCTTGTTGGTTTACTCATACCCTATATTACTCTACTATTCCTACTATTTAGCTTATTCGAGGTGGGAGTGAGCAGTCACATGTGTCTATCTGGTCGTTACGAGTGTGTATGTGTGGTCTTTGTCACCCTCCTGGAATATTGGTATTGATAAAGACTAGTTAGAGTAATCAACCCTAAGCCTTCTCATACAAACCCATATTTGCCTTTATAAACTTGTTACTTCTTAGCTTTAACGGTGGAGATGTGTATCATTGCCAAGCTTATGATAAAATACTCGTCACGACCGAGCAATTGAGCTATCATAAATAAACACCACACAACGACACATCAAGTAGTCTTTACTTTATATGTAGATATCATCCATTTGAAGACTATGGTTTGTGTTTGGGATGTGACGAAAGAATGGACACCATGCCACGCTGCTACTAAAGGCTCAGAATGGAAGGAAATTATGAGTTATTTTTGTAATTATTGTTTGTTTTTATGCGGTATTTATTTAAAAGCTTCTATTTTATTCTGAAAATTTTTAGGGTTCTTTTAATTTTCTATGTGGTGCAATTTTGGAGTGTCTGAATTTTGGGCTAAGTTGGTCAACCGAAACAATTACAGAAAGGGGTTTTGTTAGTTGTAGTTTCTGAGGGATTTTAAGATGCCTATATCAGAACCAAGTCCTTATGAGTGTGTTACAGGAGAATGGCGTTTAGTGAGCTTAAGTTTATTACAGTCTATGTTGTTATTTAAAATAAGGTGATACTAGGTTGTTAATGTTTAGTTGGCGCGTATCAGTTTCGGGAAATGATTTAAGAGGCGTTAGTGTTTGTTAACAGTAATGGATGTTAAAAGGGATCGATTCATTAGCGAAACTGAGTTTTTGGTATATATGTTATGGCAGTGTATGCTAGAGATAGGAGGCCATGGCGGACAAGGAGGCAGCAGAAAGGCCTACATCCTCCAAAATGGTACAATAGATTACCCGGTTATTGAGAATTTATTGATCGAGGAATGCGGCCAGTTTGGTTGACCCTAACTACTTGCGAGGCAACCTTTAACTTTGATCTGTTCTTGATTGGTACTCTTATTTATACATATTCGTTAAGTTTTTCGTTTAAAGCTCCTTAACGTGTTGGGTTTTTTAAAGCTAAATGTCTGTTGGCAGGTATCTAATCGAGTTGATGAGACTGTTGATGAAACTTTAAAACAATCTAAAGGTCATATTTTCTCTTCTTTATCTTTAATTTAAGCAACCTCTTAACATTTAGTGGCTCTTTGATTTGCCTATTTTACGTTTGTCTTAAATTAATTTCTTGAGAAGTACTTTTTTTTGCGCAAATGCACGTAAGTTTTTTACAATCTACTAATGTGTCATGTGGTGTATATATAGTGGTTAATGATTAAATGTTTATGTTTGTGGCAGGTTCCCAGAGTGTGATGGTGCAGGGTTCGTGAGGAAATCGGGTTCGTGATTAAATCAGTTGTCACAAACGACACATGTCGTTTGTGCTAATTGTAAAGGTTTAGGAAAACATCACCAAGTTGATATAAGTCTTTAGATGTGTAAGCACCATCTTTTTTCTTCCTTTTGGCTAAAAAAACTTTTCTTTAGCTTGAGTAAACACGTAACCCAAATGGGTTGAATTGCCACTTTTGTTTTAGCATGAAAAAATGTCATCCTCTTAGTAATACTTCCCTTCTCTTCCTCAGGACTCTTACAATCTCAGAAGGATCCACTGTTACAATCTTTGCAGCTGCTACGACTTTTAGTGGTTGACTCTCGTGTTTCTGTTGAACTATATATCGATTTTATGTAAGTTCCTGATCATTAATTTATAGTTTTCATTCTTACTTTAGGGGGTTTTTGGATATGCGTTTAACGATGTGAGATTGTAATATTTACTTTTGAGCATATATGTAAAAGCTATTATTAGTACGATTATATGCCCATCCCTAACTTTAATCAAAGCGTTATTCTTTGTTTCTTTAGATTCACAATACACAGATCAACGTTCCCTTAATGTTAGGGTGCTTATATAGCAAGTCTTAAATGTATGCTTCCATGATAGGAGTATAATCTTTGTACGTTATGCATTGCAGTATATTAACTCAATATAGACTGAAGCACATTAACTCAATATAGAACACCGGATAATGCTATGCTCAGTTATAATACTGTGACAATTTAAGGTTTTGTAAAGAAGGTCCCTTTTCTTCTTGGGCGTGCTCTGAGAATGACCCAATGCCTCAACTTATTTATGGTCAATAGGACGCATAAGCAGTTGTTGTTTGCTATCATATTCATTATATTAATTTGTTTTTGTTTGCTTGAATCAGGATACAACGCCCTTTGGCGGGTTCATCAGATGGTGCGATTGTATGTGCAGCGGTCGTATCAGGAGCAAGTATGGAGGAGATTGTAAATAACGTGAAGCTTGCAGAAGGGTTTTGCTGAGGTGTTGAGCGTGCAGTTCAAATATTTCCTCGATGAGAAGACTTGGATCACAAATGAGATCATTCACAGCCCTACTGTTAATAAGGTATCACTGTGACTTAAACTAGCTTTTAGTCGATTCATGAACCCCTTCAGGTATGTTTGGGGCTCCTATTAAAATGTTTATCTGTTTATTGTTTCTAAAACATAAGCTGTTTCAAATACTCAGTTTTGGGTTGTTTATTCAAACTGATTACCTCACTCACAAATAACCATTAAAGCAGTTCGGATAAGCTATCCCAAACACCCTTACAAACAGGGTATATGTTGTTCGATTAGTCTATGTAGCTTCTTTTTCCTGATTCCACTCCTAATCTCTCATGTATAGACTTGAGTCTATCTATTTAAGAGGTTTATTTGTATCGCCTACAAAAAGAGATCAAGTTGTGCTTTATTAGATGATAACGGGTTAACGGTGTCAAAAAAAACTAAAGGTTAAAGGGTTAAAATTGGTCATAATCATAATTGTCAATCTTTTTCATCTTTGATTTATCCGTATCCAATCTTTAATTCAATCTCAGTTGCCAAGCACCAATTTCATGTATAGTTTTGTCTAAATCAATTTTACTCCTTAAAGTCAGTGACCAACCTCGACTGTGGTTATTCTGGAAATTCTGAGAACTAAAAATCCTTACAGATTTGATAAAAATGGCCATAATTAATGCATTTGCTCATTTGCTCTTAATTTGGTAAAGCCTCACTCCGAATTTTGGTTATCCAAGGAGACTAAGTAGGTGTTCAAATTTTCTCATTTGCTCTTAATTTGGTAAAGCTTGACTCCGAAAAATCGTAACAACAGGTCTTAGGCATACCCTAAACCTGCTCTTTCGGCCTAAACACCTAGCTTTTATTCTAAAACTGCATAGAGGTGTTGTACATAGAAAATGGAAACGGAAAAAAATAACATAACAAACAAACTAAATTCTAATGTTGGAAGGTCTGCTAGAAACGTTAGAAATGGCCCGAGGTTTGTGTGTACACATATTACAAATTAACGTCAGTTGCATTGGGGATTTACGTGATTTGGATGTGATATTGTTGGGGTGACAGATTTGGGCAGGTCGGGTAACGGGTCGAATGGGATTGATCAAAACTGGAACTTCTGTACAGTCCGGATGAGTCAACTGTATTTTCGATTGCTTAATTAAGTGCTTATATGCTTATTGCCACATTAGATAAGCCATAAAGTTTCTGGATGAAACTGTTTTGAGATGTTAAGTACACATTACTAATATCACAGCTACTTGCATGTTTCTATTTTGTATTAAAATGTAAGTTTAACTTGAATGAGATAATTAAAAAAATACTGATACATAAGTCCTAGCACGGGTATTAGTAGATTCGTTTATTTGATTTTGCTCTATGATTACTTGTTGCTCGGAATTTTCATATTTGACACAATTAATACATCAAAACCAGTGGCCTCTGATAGAAACATAGTTTCGTGAATTGTGGTAAATCTTGAAATTTATGTTCTAGGATTACAAGAAGGTTGATGAATTGAAGAGTTAAACTAATCAACCACATGAACTATAGCCAAGACGCAATATGTCTTGTAAGTGCAATATATATTACTTTCATCAATAATATCATGTAGTTTTTTGTTTCAATGTCAATCAGATTTTACAACTAATTTAGATTATGAATGGGCTGTAAAGGAATATGTTTAATGGCTTTCTCTATTTGAAGTAGTACATTGAGAAAATCAGTTGTTCTGGGGGTTTGAGTACTACAAAACAGTATAATAGTTCGAGGGTGTTTGAATATGAATTTTATAGGAGTGTTAGTAGATCGTAACATGTGATATTTATAGAATAAATTAACCAGGATCACGGTCTAGAGGTATAACCTCTCCCTCTAAGATGGGTCGGTAGCGACTCCAACATAGAGTAACTTATTGAAACAACCAGGCATTAGAAGTGTTGCATCTATGGGATCTAGTCTGTTGCTTGCTCCTTTTATAAATAAGACCTAAAGGTAGAATCGGAAAATCTTTTGTAGTGAAAATATAGTTGGATCAAAAATACAATTGAAACTGGGTTTTAAATAGAATAAATTCTATATCATGGTAATAAAGTTAGACGTAAATATACACAGTATGCTAATTTTATATTGCTGTATCGACGAGCAGGTGGAGTCTTTACATTACAGGGAACTGGTAGTGCTTATGCAGCATTTTTTTCATAAAGACAACGACATTAGCAAGAGATGAACAACAAGATGTTGGTGTTTCGGAACTTACTGTAATATAGTTTAAGCACAAAGACATTCCAATGAGATTATTGGTGCACCCTGATTGAGCCATTGAACCTTTCAAGCATAAAGTTAATAGGAAAAATAATTTGTTCCAATCAAGAAACATTAATGTATGATTAACCCTTTCCGAATTCCGAAACTCGCAAGATGTGAAATACTGTATGATGAATAATGTTAAAAGCGGGGAAAAGTGTAAACTAAAATGTTTTGGTTGTATTCTAAAATTTGTAGTTGGATACTGTTGTGGTATGTATTTAATAGAGTTAAGTACATTTTTGGTCCCTGTGGTTTGGTGCATTTTCTCACTTTTGGTCCAAAAATAAAAAAAAGTTTGGTTTTGGTCCAAAACACATAGTTTCGGTCCACTTTTGGTCCAAAAGACATAGTTTCGTTACACTTTTGGTCCAAAAGACATAGTTTCGGTTCACTTTTGGTCCAAAAATTTTAGTGCAAATTCACGGGATTGGACTAAAAGTGGACCGAAACTATGTTTTTGGACCAAAAGTGAACATTTTTTGAATTTTGGACCAAAAGTGAACTCGCACCAAACCACAAGGACCAAAAATGTACTTAACTCTATTTAATAAGACAGACCACACAATAATGTTTCAGATGTAAACCCTACACAACCGTAACACGTTCCACATTTTAAACCAAAACAACCCGAAGCGCGGGCTTCCTTGTTACAGTATTATCTATTTCTCATCATTTTCCGTAACTCCTTTCTCTTTCTTCTTTTCATAATTTCATCTTCTTGCATTATTTTTTTTCTTTAACAAACACCACTAAATCAAATAGATTTGTATCTTCTTTTTCAACACTTTTTAGTTTTAAATGATTCTAATATAGGTCCTAAGGTAGGTCCGCTCAAGAATTTTTTATATGATATGATTAATGGTAAAAATGTTTTATGATTTGACTCATTAACTAATTGAGCTTAGTTCGACATACATAGCTTAATACTATCAAATGGGTAATTTTTAATTAAACTTTTTCGTATTTTTGAATAAAGAATTATGATAGATTTTGAAGTTACATATTACTTACTATAATCTTACTTATATTTCATGTAGTTCTACTTTTAACTTTGTTGATTAATATGATAGTTTAACCACTCCACTCAAATACTTTTTATGCATGTCGATTTAATATTTGTCATCTTACGAAAACGGGTCAAAATAATTATAGGGTCATGATCGTGACGAAAGTGGGAGAAAAACACACATTCCAAGTAGCATGACCATTCGTGAGGAGGTGTTTTCACTGGTGACCCGATTGGGGGGTGTTGTGATACGTGAGGAGAGCCAGAAAAAAGAGCGAAAGGTGAGCTCCCTACCTTTCACACATTGTGTGTTTACTGGCCCCTTTTTTAATGTTTATATTATTAATTATTTAATTTGTTAGTGTTAAGGTATTTTGTGGGTTATAATTGTATAAAAATGGTCTTTTAATGAACGGTGGTGTCGGAGTGGTGACCATTGTGGGTGAAAGGTGAAAGGGAGTGAGGGGAAGTTAATGGCGAGGTGACGCTGATGTAGAAGGTGAAGAGGTGTGATCATTGTGAGTAGCTTAAACACGTATATTTCTTTTCTCCTTTTCAATTCACAGTTACCTGGTCTCTTTTTTTCTCCTCTTTCACAACTCATCATAATCTTTACCCCAAGTTTAGTTTAACAAATCATTCACAATAACAAAGTTAAGTTTTGATGTTTATTCAATTTCATCATATATTTCTTCAATTGCTACACATTACAATTTTCTTTAAGAACTCGAATTTCATCAAAATTGGGTTTCATACAATTTGAGGTAAACGAAACTATTATAACAAATCTTGAGCAACAAACCATGAATTAACATCAATTACTTATCTTTTTTTGTATCTCTAAATTTTCATCTCAAAATTTTTATGTGTTCATGATAACGCACATAAGATATTCGATTAAATGTCTCAATGACACAATTTTGTGATTTTAGAGTTTAAAGGTGTTCATTAAAATAAAATGTTTTAGTAATTAATAAAATTTTCAATATGTAATGAAAAGCATCAAAATTGTGATGAACAAAACTTAAAAACGCAATTTTTTATCAAATGAAATAGAACTAATTTTAGGATTGAGCACAATATGAAAGATCTTATTCACAAAAAAAGTTGTTCATTAAAAAATGTGAAAGAAACGAATCTATTATAATAAAAGATACAACCCTTTAATTTAATAGGGCTTGTATCCATAAAAGCTTAAACCTGTATTCAATTCAGCTATTCAATATGAAGGTGGAAGGTTCATGCGGTTATCATGTTCTTCTTCTCTTCTTCGCTCTATCTTTAATACTCCCATCTCTTCTTCTTCCTCTCTCTCCAAACCTTTAAGCATTTCAAGAGCTCTCTGTTTTAATCGACACATAAACTCCTATCCTTGGGCGACTGAAGCGATACACATTTCTAAGTGGATTTTTTTCTTTCTTTCAGGCTGATTTATCCAGCCTCCCATTAGGTGTGTTTGTTTTATCTTTTATAATAGTAGATTAGTTATGTTGCTTATGAATTTTATGGACTATTTTATAGATCATATCCATAGTGTTTGATGGAATGATTAGTAATTTTATAAGTTTTCTTTTGAGTAATTTTTATTTAGTTGGTCAATTTCGTGCTCGCAAAACTATTGAACAAGATGCTCGGGTTACTACCACAGAATCTATAAATGAATGGGTCAAAAGCTGAGAGATCCAGACTGGGTTATAAATATTGAGCTATGTGATCTTATCAATATAGATCCAAGGTATGATATATATTTCACCACCATATGCATTTGCTTGATGCTTATCAAAATTGCTTATATGATTTTCTGTGAGTGAAATAAGTTGTTTCAGATAACCAACTTGAAACAGCTATTTAAAAAAAATAAGCAATCCCAAACACCTGTTGCATTTTGAAAGTTAACTTTAAAACACGATGCCAAAGGCAACCCATGAAAGTTTAAATTTTTTGGGAAAGTGACTCGCATAAACTTAACCCTCTTTATACATAGATAAATGTAAACAAATATAAATATATATCAAGGAACAAAATCCGCGAAATCAATGAAACCGGAAGCAGTATAGAGAGTCTCTCGGTCGTTATGTCCCAACGAGGCTTGAATGGAAAATCGAATTACGGATTGATGATTGATGATTGAACGATAAAGATTTGGATATGATTTGGCACTAAACTTAATAGGCAAATGCACTCAAAAATAAGCAAGGAAAATAAGCTAGAGCAGGCTTAAAGGCTAGGAATGGAACAAACACTTAATGATGGAATGATTAGTAATTTTATAAGTTTTCTTTTGAGTAATTTTTATTTAGTTGGTGAATTTCGTGCTCGCAAATCTATTGAACAAGATGCTCGGGTTACTACCACATAATCTATAAATGAATGGAGTCAAAGCTTGACGAGGTTCAGACTTGGGGTTATAAATATTGAGCTATGTGATCTTATCAATATAGATCCAAGGTATGATATATATTTCACCACCATATGCATTTGCTTGATGCTTATCAAAATTGCTTATATGATTTTCTGTGAGTGAAATAAGTTGTTTCAGATAACCAACTTGAAACAGCTATTTAAAAAAAATAAGCAATTCCCAAAACAACTGTTGCATTTTGAAAGTTAACTTTAAACACGTGCCAAAGGTACCCATGAAAGTTTTAAATTTTTGGGAAAACCTATGCCGCTTATTGGTAACTTAGTTTGTATTTGACATCTTGATTTGCAGACAAACAAAAGATGCAAGCAAGACACTAAAGAAGCATCTAGGAAGCAAAAGTCCAAAAATACAACTACTTTCACTTTTCGTATGTACTTCATTTTGTTCTTCATGATTGTTATTTATTTGATTATTTTGAATGCTATTTGATCTTATTCTGTTGAGCTTTGATTTAGGTATTGTAAACTTTGAGTAAGAATTGTGGGGAGAATGTATTTCAGCAAATCATAGAGCGGGACATCTTGCGTGATATGGTTAAAATAGTGAAGAAAAAGGTATGTTGTCAGTTGTGCAACATTTTGGTTCTTTTTTGGTACGATGTTTTGTGTCGTTGTGTAACATTAAGAATTTCCATATGCAGCCAGATTTGAATGTACGAGAAAAGATTCTAATATTGTTAGATACGTGGCAAAAGCTTTTGGTGGCCGTGGAGGAAGATATCCGCAGTACTTTGCAGCGTATAATGAACTGAAGGTGATTAATTCATTTATCGTGTCATCTAGCAATAATTAGGTGTAACAGTACGGGTTGCCTAAATGATTAGATAAACAGAATAATGCGACACAAGAACACATACTACCATAGAATCTGTGTGCAGTCAATTTTCCTCAACTTTTGACCCTTTCATCTACAGATTCTGTGTTTTTATATGAGAATAAGTTTGTACAAGCTTATGAGAATATAAAAACACAAATAGACAAAATGATAATCAATCTAACTTGAAGAAATTAAAAGCACCAGAAAAAAAGCATCACATAACACACAATATAAATTTACAAAACTCGATTAGCAATTCTGAAATGAATTTTATTGTATCTCTTTGGTGTCCTTTCGTTTTACACCGGAATCCTCCTTCAATACTTCTTGGATAGTCAACCTTGCCTAGAGACTTATCCATATAATAAGCCATTACATGTTCTTTAACCTGATATTTGTATCCCCTAATTGCCTTAATTTAACAAATATGTGTATATAAACTACTAGATATATGGGATTAAATGTGGAAATGTTTTTTATCAGAAAGAACATGATATTTCTATTGGCCCACGTACTGTTTGATCTTCCAAGACTACTCAAGATTAGCCATAGTTTACAAAGACATGAAAGCAAGGGACAGTTTAGTTGATGCACATTTGAAACTGAGAATATTAGATTTTGGGATGGCAAGAGGCCTTCAAGAGAATGAAATCGAGACGAGTACAGACCACATTTAGGCAACTAAGCACATTGGTGCCTTTTTTTTCATTGCAGGCATTACCTTGATGTAATGTTTGCGAAAACCCTTAATTTTTCATAATATTCACAACTATTAATATATGTCGTGTTCATTGAAATCTTTTTTATTTATAATTCCAGGTGTTTTAAAGTATCCTGCCAGAATATATTGTAGCTTATAATTTGATTTTTTTCCAAAAAATCTTAAACAGGGGTTTCTTTATCTTGCAATTTGAGCGGGGACAAAGGACAATTTGCAGATGCATTAACAGGGGATAAAGAACCATTTATTGCGTTTAGTAGAAGGTCTTTTATAAAATGGGACGTCAACACTGTCAACTGCAACAAAAAATTTTGATCATGTCGGGTTGCAAATGAACATGTGGTAACGAGTGCCACGAGGGAACAAGGTACCCTCAATTTTTCGTAACATTCACAGCTATTAATATATGCTGTGTTCATTGAAATATTATTTTTTCATAACATTTTATTTATAATTACATGTGTTTTAAAGTGTCCTACCAGAATATATTGTAGCATATAATTTGATTTTTTTCCGGAAAATCTAAAACAGTGGTTTCTTTATCTTGCAATTTGAGCGGGGACAAAGGACAATTTGCAGATGCATTAACAGGGGATAAAGAACCATTTCTTGCGTTTAGTAGAAGGTCTTTTGTAAAACGGGACGTCGACACCGTCAACGTGCAACAACATTTTTTGATCATGTCGGGTTGCAAATGAACATGTGGTAACGAGTGCCGCGAGGGAACAAGGTACCCTCGTAACATTCACAACTATTAATATATGCTGTGTTCATTGAAATATTATTTTTTCATAACATTTTATTTATAATTACATGTGTTTTAAAGTTATTAAGGTTATATGTGGCTTGTGTTCGGATTAGTTACTCCAACTGGAATTGTATATTCCCTTTCATTTTGTCGACTTCAATATCGGTAACACATCAACAATTCATAGAATCATTATGCAATAAACACTTAGATACAACCTGTGTTCATCGCACGGGTCTGAATGCCTTGTTGTTCATCGAATACATATACATCAATTAATGTTGAGGAAATAAAAATTGCTCATCAAAGAATGATGAGGAAACAAAATTGTTCATAAAAAAACAAAAACGTTTGTTATGTTCATTAAAAAGATACAAAATGAGTTTTTACGTTCATCAATAAAAAATGTTCATCTAGTTTTTTTATGTTCTCCAATACAAAATGTTCAACAATATACTGTCAGAATTTACGTTCATCAATAAAAAATGGTCATCAAGTTTTTTTTATGTTCTTCAATACAAGATGTTCAACAATATACTGTCAGAATTTTAATCAGTATAAAATGTTAATCAATACTCTCACTGTCCTAAACTTATTGTCCACTGACAAAAAAACACAGTTTAAAAAAAACATTTATTACCGTTTTTTTTCTTACTTTTTGGCAGAATGACAGTTTTACCTTTTAGCAAATTAATTAAAGTGCCTTTAAATCTTGTAATAATAATTTTAAACAAATGTAATATTATTAGAAGGAGGTTATATTAGAAACCCTCCATTTCTTGGATACTGGGGGACCAATCCCACCCATTCATCCAAAAAGATATAAGGGCTGAGATTAAAATCCACTTATTAACCAAAAAGAAAAAGAAAAATAATAAAAAAAGCGAAGGGGTATGTTGGTCATTTAACC
>BQNB010060258.1:0-36998 GCA_026074375.1 Tanacetum coccineum
CTAGGCAAAAAAATTACTACTGCCAGGCAAAAGTTCATGTTGTTGAGATGACATGGGCACCAAAGTTACAACTGTTTGACCAAATTCTTATCTCTTGAAGCATTGTTTGAAGGGAGGCTACTTGTTAATACAACCAAAAGCATGGATGAAGGATGTGTTATATCATAAGTATGTTCAAAAGAATCAAAACCATCTAGGCATATCAAAAGAGGTCGGGACACCAAGATACCTCAGTCTAGTGGTCCCCCTAACAAAGGTTGGTGATGAGGCTGTCCATAAGGAGTTGGGTGACAGTATGGAAAGGGCTGCCACTACTGCTTCTAGCTAAGAAGCAGAGCAGGACAGTGGTAACATCAAATAAGACCTAATCCATGGCAACACTTAATGGATCAACTCCTTAGGGAATTGGTTCAGGTAGTGGTCCTAGGTGCCAAGACACCATATTGGGGGATGTGGATGCTCAAACTAGGTTTGAGATTACATCTAAACAGTCCAATGATCCACCTCTCTCAAGAGGTTACACACTTGGAAGTGGGGAGGACAGTATGAAACTATTAGAATTGATGGAATTTTGTACACAACTGTCATATAAAAACAGAAAGAGTGTCTTGGTAAGTCAAAAGAAATGAGAGATTATGTGAGCTTAAAAATAGAAAGAGAGATGTGTGCATAAAAACATAAAGGAGTGATTATGCGAGCAAAAGAAATGAGATATGATGTGAGCATAAAAATAGAAAGTGAGTTTGTGTGAATCAAATTTGATGATGAAAGTTGCTTATAGGAATGAAATTTGAATGATTACTTGTGTATTATTCTTAATGCTGCTCAGCTTCAACTTAATGCTGCTAAGCTTAAGTTAATGCTTATAGGCTTAAAATAGTGTTGCCCGTATTTGTTTATGCTGTTAAGCATATGTTAATGCTGCTAGTTCAAGTTTCTGCTGCTGAGGGTGGTTTTATAAATACTTTGATTAAGGGTTTTATTTACTTCTTTATTCGATTTCAATCATTCAAACACTCTCTAACCATAAACCCTAACTTAATTTTCATCTTTGATCATCCAAATCATCATTATGTCAAGCCCTAAGTTTGCTGAAACGCACAATGTGGTCGTGTTCTTGGAAAAACCCGTAGAAAGTGATGGGTTTGCAGAGATAATTGATTTCCTGAAAGCAAGTCGTATTCATTATGCTTTAATAGTCAATCCAATCATCTACGCATCTTGTATTGAACAATTTTGGGCAACTGCCAAGGTACAGATAGTTAACAGAGTGCGTCAGTTACAAGCCCTAGTTAATAAAAAGAGGGTTATTATTACAGAGTCAAGAATTAGGAGAGATCTTCACTTGGATGATGCAGAAGGTACTGATTGTCTTCCAACTGCTACTATTTTTGAAGAACTAGCACGTATGGGGTATGAAAAGCCTTCTTAATAGCTTACTTTTTATAAAGCCTTTTTCTCTCATTGGAAGTATTATATTCATACTATTACTCAATGCTTAAGTGCTAAATCCACTACATGGAATGAGTTCAGTTGTTCTATGGCTTCTTTGATCATATGCTTGGCAACTAATCAGAAGTTTAATCTGTCTAAGTATATCTTTGATGCAATGGTGAAACACTTAGATGGAGGAGTCAAATTCTTGCGTATCACCGTTTTCTCTAAGTTTTTTTATATCACAAACACTGGGTAATATGTCAACTCACAAGAAGATTTTTGTTAATCCCTTTTACACAAAGAAAGTTTTTGCCAATATGAAGAGAGCTAGAAAGGATTTCTCTGGAAGAATAACACCTTTATTTACTACCATGATGGTTCAACCTATTAAAGAAATGGATGAGGATTTAGATCATCTAACTGATTCCACTCCAATACACATTATTGATCAACCATCTTCATCTTCCTAACCTAAGAAGAAACAACCATCTAAGAAGGCTCAGAGACAGGAGGCAGAGGTTCCTCAAGATGAGGCAGAGCATGAGGAAAGTGTATCAACACGTTCCAATGATCCACAACCTAGTGGTGATGATAGCATGCAACTAACTGATTTGATGATTTTATGTACCAAATTACAAACACAGGTTCTTGATTTACAAAAAGCAAAGGATGCTCAAGCTAAGGAGATTGCTGCTTTGAAGAAGAGGATCCAGAGGTTAGAAAGGAGGAAAATGTCAAGACCTACAGGTTTGAAAAGACTCAGCAAAGTTGGTATGTCTAGGAGAGTTGAGTCCTCTGAAGACCAGGAGAGTTTGGGTGCTCCTGAAGATGCATCCAAACAGGGGAGGAGTATTGAAGATATTGATGCTGATGTTGATGTTTCTTTGGTTGATGAAACTCAAGAGAGACAAAATGATGACTTAATGTTTGATTCTGGAGTTTTGGAGGATGATGTGATGCATGTGGAAGCTAAAGTTGATGGAAAAGATGAACAGAGTACTAAGCCTGATGATAGTACTGCTGGTGAAGCAGTTACTACTGCTAGTGTTGATGATAGTGTTGTTCCTACAACTATTGAGGAAATCACTTTGGCTCAGACACTTATACAGATTAAAGCAGCTAAGCCTAAAGTTGTTACTACTGCTGCTACAACAGCAACAACTACAAGACCCAAGGATAGAGGGGTGGTTGTACAGGAGCCAAGTGAGTTCAGAGTTCCACAAGAGACACAACCTTCAAGTTCTAAAGATAAAGGAAAAGGTATTATGATTGAGCCTGAAGTTCCTTTGAAGAGAAAAGATCAAATTGCTCTTGATGAACAAATTGCAAGAGATATTCAAGCTAAGTTGGATGCTGAATTATTAGAAGAGCAAAAGCTAGCAAGGAAACAAGAAGAAGAAGCCAACATAGCATTGATTGAGTCATGGGAAAATACACAAGCTATGATGGAGGCTGATAGATTGCTGGCTGAGAGACTCCAATCAAAGGAAAGAGAGGAATTGACAGATGAGGAAAAAGCAAAACTATTTATGGAACTGATGGAGAAAAGAAGAAAGCATTTTGCTGCACTCAGAGCACAAGAAAAGAGAAACAGACCTCCTACCAAGGCACAAAAGAGAACTCAAATGTCTACTTATCTTAAGCACATGGGTGGATATACATACAAACAGCTAAAAGGAAAGAGTTTTGATGAAATTCAAAAGTTGTTTGATAAGGAAATAAAGAGAGTAAATACCTTTGTGGCTATGGGTTCTGAGGTTCAGGAAAGAAAAGAAAACAAGGAAGAAGGTAGAGAGGAAACAACTAAAGGGAGCAGAAAGAAGATGCTTGGAAGGAAAAGAGCAGGGAAAGAACAACAGAAAGAATCCTCAAAGAAACAAAAAGTAGAGGAAGAAAAAGAGTCAGAGGAAGTTGATGAAATTAATGAAGCTGAGCTAAAGAAGCTTTTGGTGATTAAAAAGAATGAAGATATAGCAATTTATGCTATACCACTTGCTACCAAATTACCAGTGATTATTGATTATAAGCTTCATAAAGAGGGTATGTTGGTACATTATCAGTTGATAAGAGCAGATGGAAGTTCTAAGAGATATTCTTCAATGATAAGGATGCTACAAGGAATAGACAGAGAAGACTTGAAAGCACTTTGGAGGATAGTGAAGGCAAAGTATGGTGATACAAGGCCTGCAATGAGTTTGAAAGAGTGTTGTGGAATGATTTAAAAGTTATGTTTGAACCAGACAAAAGGAGTGATGTATGGAGAATTTTACAAGGATACAGGGTGACCATTTGGAAGTTGATTGATTCATCTGGAGTTCCTTTGTAAGGTTTGATAATCTTCACATTTTTATGTTGGTTGAAAAGAGATATCCCCTCACACTAATCACCATCGCCAATATGCTAAACAAGAAACTTTAAACTGGTCATCAAAATGAGATGTGCTATCAACTGCTAAAGCTTATGGTGAAACAGCAAAAAGGTCTATGAAAGGTTTGAATGCATCTTCCTGAAGTATGATGAAGACTTTTAAAGAAGAAACTTGAAGATTCAGAAGATGAACATCAAGTTTAGGGGAGGATTGTTGGGACTTAAAAGACTTCATGGATTCTTAGAAGTTACTGCTGCTCAGGTACATAATGGAAATTATGCTAAGTGGTTAGTACTGGTAGTATAATGTTACCACTGCTAGTTACTACTGTTAGTATAATTTAGTACTGATAGCATAAAGTTACTGCTGTTAGTTGAAGTTAAGACTGCTTAGTGTTGAAGACTAAAATATAAGCTAAGTAGTTAGTGCTGCTAGTAGTAAAAGTTAAGACTGCTAGTACAAGTTACTACTGTTAGTGTATATTAGTACTGCTAGTACTAATGTTACTACTGCTTATGTTTATTAGTGCTGCTGGTGGAAAGATTACAATTGTTTGAAGACTTTCTACTGTCAAGAGGATAAAGACGAATTAAAGAGATAAAGATTGTTTAGAGAACAAGAATGCGTGTGAAGATAAGTGTTGAGATATTTATGTACAAGATATACATAATGTATTTATTTAGAAGATTACATTTATGTTTAGAAAAGATTGAGATATCTTAGGAATATATTGTAAGCCGACTAGGACTCCTTAGTCTATAAAAGGAGGCTCTAGGGCATTAGTTGAGATATCAATAAAAAAACACGCAGTCGTATCATTATCAGTTTTCATAGTTGTCAAAGTCGATTGAGAAAAGCTTCAAGGTTGTAAACCCCAGTACTAAGTTAAGAGTACTCGTATTATTAATCTAATAATATTGAAGCATTTTGGTTACAATATCATTATTCTTATGTTAATTCCGCTATACATATTTTATGTTCATTGATGTTGTTAATCTTAGACAACCTTAATTATAGATTTGATGAGACAAAAGAAACAAGTAATGAAACAAAAGGATCAAAATCGTCATTAAAGAATTTTATAAGATGTAGGAGAATATTAAGATTCTAGAAGATTTCCTTAAGAAGATAGAAGATAACAGAAGATAAGTTAAATGTTTAAAAGATTTAGTTGTCTAATACTTATCCTTTATAAACCTAGATGATCTCTACTATATAAAGAGACATTAGGTCATGAGTTTATGTAAACAGAAAAACATGTGTGTGTATGTGTACACAGAGATATAAAGAAAAAGTGTGTGTAGAGATATAGCTTCAAGGTTGTAAACCCCAGTACTAAGTTAAGAGTACTCGTATTATTGATCTAATAATATTGAAGCATTTTGGTTACATTTGTGTTCTTTCATATTCACTGTTTTATTCATAATTCTTCTAGGTATTAAAGAGTAGATTTCACATACTCTTTAATATTCAACACAAAGTTTCTATCAGTGTTATTTTGGATTTATCCAAGGTAACATATTCTTTATACAAGCTAAAGAATCGATCAAGGATTGGGATCAACATGTGGTATCAGTGCCTCGTGGCTCTCGATCTAGGATCTACAAGGTTTTTGAAGAAACTCTAAAAACCCTAATTTTCAAGAAATCGTTGTGTTTAAAAGTTTTAATAGGGTTTTGAAGATTAATGGATATAACAGTGTTTATGATCGTCCTCTCTACCTTAATTGGTATACAATATGGTTGTAAAATCATTGTTACTATTAAAAGGGTTCTCTATGCAACATTATTCAGTTTTCTATGATTCTCGGTAAACTACTTAAATTCGGTGATGTTAGGGTTTTCAAACCCTAATTTCGTAATCATGAAAAGATAAAATTCATAAGAAACAAAGGAAGTTGTTCATCTTGCTTGATACGATCTGGTGTTCCAAGGGTTCTAATTATATAGATCGATTCTCTACTCCTTTTACAAGAATAATGTTGTTATGACGAGATCAAGAAAACTCTATTTATTAGGGTTTTTTATGCGAAAAATTCTTCTTGTTTCTGATCTCATTGGGATTCTTGTTCGTTCATGAAGAAAGTCATGTTGCTGAAAAACGATCAGATCAGGTTTCAGGATTTGTGTTTATTGCTGCGGTTGATAATGGTTTAATGGTGATGGTTGGCTGTTTGTTCGTGGGTTTGAAGAACAGGATGCAAGGGTTTTGTATCAGACATGGTTCGTTTTTGGATGAGGAAGGAGAATATAAAGAAAGAAGTGATTCGATGTTTATGAGAGAGATGGAAAAAGATATACGTGTATGGTATGTATACTGTATCCAAAACGTGGGCTTTAAGGCTAATATTACTTTCTTATTTTAATACTGCCAAAGAAGAAGCTTTATACTGTTCAAGTACATGCTGCCTATAAAACATACGTACATCTGTTGAATGGGCATGCATAAGTACTGTTTGGGCTCATGTGAAAACTGTATGAAACAGTATAAAGATTAAAATGTGCATCCACAAGGATGTTTATACTGTTGGGATGTAAGTTTAACTTGGGCTTATGGATTTAAAAGAAGGTTCAAATGGCAGTAATGGGAAAAACATTGGAACAGTTATACAAGTCATTAATGATATTAGTGGATTTTTCTGCTGCTCGTATATACATCTTAATACTGCTATTAAGGGAAAAGATGAGTTCGAGTAGCTGTTCACGCTTTTATTAATACTGCTCGTTCAATTAATGCTGCCCAAGAAAGAAGTTATTACTACTGTTTGCAAATAGAAGGTTACTGCTGTTTGTTTAACTTTGTGTTGTTCGTGTACTATTGGGCACAAGAAAGGAAGTGATACTGTTCGAGCATGGAAACAAAAGTTAGTACTGCCTGAAGTGGATTAGTACTGCTTGATGTGTTATTACAACAGCTATTGGACTTATTTCTATTGGGCTTTAAGTTAACAGCAATCACGGCATATTCAGGTTAATGCTACTGTTCACGTGTTAATACTGCCAAGGTGAGTTTGTACTGTTCGACACTATTTCTGCTGTTAGCCCTATCCGAGAAAGTATTTGTACTGCTAGTGGCGTCCGAGATAAAGCATTTAGTACTGCTAGCTTTGTACGATATCGGACAACACATAGTTTTGGATCTCGGATTGAACACGATGCTTCGTTTAAGAGGAAGATTTTTTTGGTTTAAAAGTTTAAAGGCTCGTATTTTGGATTTATTGAAGATGTGGTTACGAAGAAGGTTGTTTATCACCTATTTGAAGATGAAGTGGAATTATTTGGTTTATGTTTTATGATATCTTAAAGTGAGTGTAACACTTTAGAGATAACTTGTTTGGTTATATACGGTTTATGATGAAGACTTGATAAAACTAGTTTTTACTTGATGTAAGGATATACATTGTAGTACTCACATGTATTTACTATCACGTGGTCAGTGACTCGTGTAAGGCATGCAGATTTATCAAGAGATCGAGGTCTACTCATAAAATGGAGAAGAAGATTATGAGTTCTTATCATATTATAATGCAAGACATAAGACACAAGTTTGGGTTATTCTACTTCAGCGTCAAGTTCGTTATACTTAGTTTTCTTCATCAGTACTCATTACATAGAGCCTACATTCAAGAAATGGTTAACATATGGGTTTCAAGGGAAGCTTAGTGTTAAAATGATTAACCATTAAATGCTACATCGAGGTGAAGGTTTTTACTACTGCTAGTCATTATTACTACTGCTAGTGTAAGTTTCTACTGCTCAAGTTCATTTTTCTTAAGGTGCGTAATAGAGGTCAATTTGGGTCGTTGGAATACTTGGATTAGAAGTGTAATATTGGTTCGTAGTTGTGAAGATCAAAGTTGCATACTTTAGTCTCCTATTTGATATTGACAAAAAGGGGAAGAAGATTTGATGATTTGCAACTTGTAGATCCTTGGTAGCTTAAGGGGAAGTTTTCATTCGTATATTAACTTCAGGGGAAGTTCGTGATTATTTAGTTTTGTCATTATCAACTAGGGAAAGATTGTTGGGAATTATATGTGAGTTGATAAGACAAAACAAGAATGAAACATGAAGGACTTAAAGGAAAAGGACCTAAATCGACAATAAGAGATTCTTCAAGCCGGTGGAGTATATTCTACAAAATATAGAAGATATCAGAAGATACTAAAAGATATGCTCAAGAAGAATAAAGATAAAGATTAAAAGATTTAGTTTCCTTATTGTATTTATTATGTTTCCTTGTAAACCTAGATATCTCTAGTATATAAAGAGATACAGGTTATAGGTTTATCCAGGATAAGTGTGTTGTACACTAAATTGTTAGGATGTAGACCGTTCTTTTTTTAGTTATAAAAGTTGGCTGTAGCCTCAAGTAAATCAAGTTTTCCTTGATCCCGGTTAAGTTCATTGATTGTAACGGTATTATCTGAATCAAATATAATGGGGCTGTGGTGAATGTTTGGTAATACTTGGTTACTAATATCATTGTTCTTATGTTAATTCACTATACATATTTATGTTCATTAATGTTGTTAATCCCCCCCCCACCCCCCCATAGGACTAGCTAGTATCTTTAAATCTACATGTGGTATCAACGAGCTTTGCTTTGAGAACTGTGATTTAGAAAGTCATGCGCTTGATCTACAAATAGTGGTCCTAATGGCAAATCTTCCCATACTCAAATTTGGGTGAGTAGGAGATGTGGAGTTAGTAGGATTAAGCAGTTTCTTTAGATTCAAGACTATGCTCAACTGCGGAGTGATAGATAAGAGGATTCGTGGGTTTCAGTACCTAACACTACACACAGAGAAATCGGTCTATAACAGTTACCAAGATGTCTACACACGCCATGTAGATGAAAGACAAATAAAAAGATTGATCTTTAAAGCATGGCGTTTGTTACTAATGGCACTTCTAAAATGAACATACAATTAACATTCAGTTGTATCCAGATGCTAAATTATTGTTTGCTGCCATTGAAACAGAGTCTAGAGGTAATGCAGCTACAATAAAAACTCTCTTGAAGCAACAATATGAGAATTTCAGTGCAACAAGTGTAGAGTCTCTTGACTCTATTTTCAATAGGCTTTAGAAGATAGTCAGTAGGCTTGCTATCTTGGGTGTGATCATTGCCCAAGAAGACTTAAACTTAATTTTTAAGCAGCTTACCACCTGAGTGGAACACTCATGTAGTTGTTTGGAATGAATCAAGCCTGAAGGTTGAGATTATGAGTACTTATAGATTGATTTGTACACTTTTATTTTAAAAATTGTGAACAAAGGTAAGAAAAATTGTTGTACATCTAGTGGGGTTCAAAAACTTGGCCTTTATGAATGCACAAAAGCTCTAGCCTTGTCACCAATGATGCTAACAATGCACTGTCACAAGTTAGTGCTGCTAGCCGTTGTGTTAATGCTGCCAGTCATAAGTTTGCTACTGCATAGGTCAGTGGATAATACTATGTATGCTGTCTATGGTTGACAAAATCCCAATGGTTTCTAATGTAACTACCACTATAGGACCTTAGCGAGCAAAATTCATGAAGATGATTTGGAAGAATGCGACCTAAAGTCGGCAACTCTCTGTACTAAGTGTGAGAGCAAAGAAGTACTATCATGAGGAAAGCCAAGAAGATTTTTCAAATAATGACTTAATTGATATTGCTGGACTATGAGAAATCTAAGTATGGGTGTTACAACTATATAATTTGGGACACTCTTTCTAGTGTGTAGTGTAATTCAAAGCACAAGAAGCAAGGACAGCTCTAAGTCCCCCCCCCCAAATCGTATACTTCCAATTTTCCTTGATTGTGTGGCCCCCCTTAACCAACCCCAATTGACTCAAGTTGATTATTATAGAGTGCCAATTCATATTACTCTTCTCACATATAACTCATTTAGTTATCGGAGTTATAGATTCTCTCATTCTTCTAGATGGATATAGAATTTGTGGGGGGTTAGGTTATTTAGATTGGTAGAACTTAAGTGTGATCATCGTGCTCAAGGATATGAAGCAAAGTTCTTGACAAACATGGCTCTAATGAAATTTTTAGACTCTGAGGTATACACTGATAAAACTTTCTCTCTAAAACTTGTCTGAAAAACCTATTGAAAACTTTAAAGATCAGTGTGATGATTGTTGTTAAGCTTAATGAAACCTGAATTAATGCACGCTACTTATAAAAAGTGGTTTTTAGGCAATAATTAGAAGCTCAACTTAATCACATTATAAAAAGAATGAGGGTTCTTTTTAGTGATGAAGTTGCGAGTTCTTATGTCCTTAAAAGAGAAGTAGGAATCAAACAATATGAATTTAATATGCTTAAAATAGAGTTTGAAAAAGTTAAGCAAGAAAAAGATGGAATTGATTTTAAAATTAAGAAATTTGATAAGGCCTTAAAAGACTTAGATCAGTTGTTAGGAAGTCAGATAACTGACAAAAGTAAAAAGGGTTTAGGATATAGTGCAGTTCCTCCACCTCATCCTTTAATTTATAATAGACCTAACAAGCTAGATCTGTCTTATTCTGGTCTTGATGAATTCAAAGAGCCTGAATTCAAAGGTTATGGTCCTGAGATAATTATAAGGAAAATTCTAATAAGTCTTTGGTAAAAGAACAAGTATCACAGGACAAAAGTAGCTTTGTTGAAGGCTATAGGCCTAACACTAGTAAGAGTGTTAGTGAAGTAGAACCTAAGAAAGTTAGGAAAAATGATGGTGCCCCAATTATTGAGGATTAGGTGTCATATGATGAGGAACAAGACGAGTCTAAGCCTAAGTCTAAAAAGAAAACTGTTATTCCTACTGCTGTTAAGATAGAGTTTGTTAAACCGCAAAATCATGAAAAACCAGCTAAAAAGTCAGTTAGGTGTGCAAAAATGTATAGATCACAATCTCCTAGGGAGAATCAGAAGAATTGGAATGGACAGAAGTCCAATCAACTAGGAAAAGATTTTGTGATGTATAACAAGGCTTGCTATATATGTGGAAGTTTTAATCATTTGCAGATTAATTGTCATAATCATCAAAGAAGAGACATAGTATCTAGAAATAACTACAATAGGGTGGATGCCAAAAGCACACACCCTAATGTACTCAGGAATATGTCTCCCAAAGGAGTTTTGATGAAAACTAGTCTCACCCCAGTTAATACTGTTAGGCCAGTTAATACTGCTCACCCCAAAACAACAGTTCATAGTGCTAAATCAAAGACACATTTTTCAAAACAAGCACAATCAACTGCTAAAAGGCCTTTTTATAAGCAAACAACATTAACTAGAAGATCTATGCATGAAGCAAAGAGACACTATTATACTGGAAGGCATTATGCAGTTAATACTGCTAGGTCTTATTCAGGACAAGTTAATGTTGTTAGGGTAAAAGGGGTTAATGCTGTAAAGTCCTCAGCATATTGGGTTTGGAGACCTACCAAATCTAATGGTGCATCACTTGCTTTTAAAAGACACAACTACATTGATGCACAAGGAAGATCCAAGTCAGTAATGGCTTGGGTCCCCAAAGGAATCTAATTTCCTTATTCTTTTATGGAGGGCAAGCCACAACATGATGATAAAGGATTTGTTGACAGTGGATGCTCAAGGCACATGACTAGTAACATAGCTTGTCTCTCTGATTTCAAACAGTTTGATGGAGGTTATGTTGCATTTGGAGGAGGTGCATATGGTGGTAAAATTACTAGTAAAGGAACTCTTAAGACTGATAATCTTGATTTTGAAGATGTATACTTTCTCAATGAGTTAAAATTCAATCTTTTTAGTGTCTCACAGATGTGTGACAAAAAGAATTGTCCTTTTTATAAACACTGAATGTCTTGTCTTATCTCTAAATTTTAAGTTGCCTGATGAAAATCATATACTTCTTAAAATTCCTAGAAAGGACAATATGTACAGTTTTGATATAAAGAACATTGTTCCTAAAGAAAGTTTGATTTGTCTTGTTGCAAAGGCTACATTAGATGAATCAATGCTCTGACATAAAAGACTTAGTCATATAAATTTTTAAAACATAAATAAGCTTGTTAAGGATAATCTAGTAAGAGGATTACCTACAAAATGTTTTGAAAATGACCAAACCTATGTTGCTTGTCTTAAAGAGAAGCAACACAGAGCTTCTTGTAAGTCCAAAGTTCTGAATCCAATTACTAAGCCTTTGTTTATGCTACATATGGATTTGTTTGGTCTAACCTTTGTGAGTAGCTTAATGCATAAGAAGTATTGCTTAGTAGTCATTGATGATTATAGTAGATTTACATGGGTTTTCTTTTTAACATCTAAGGATGAAACCAGTGAGATCCTTAAGAACTTTATCAAAGTAATAGAAAATAGGCGGATAAGTATGTGAATATTAATCAGAAGTGATAATGGAAAACAGAGTTTAAGAACAAAGTAAGGAATGATTTTTGCAGAGAAACAAAAGGTATATAGAGAGAACCTATAGTGTTAGATTGGAACGCTCCTCAGCGCATAATAATGGTGATACTGAAACGGTGGATTATGACCTTCATTGATGGCTGCCTTAGCACTTTATTAGCTGACTCTAGTTACCTACCACCATTTTGGGTTGAAGCAGTTTCTATCTGCTTGTATGTACATATAGGGTCCTTAGTAGTCAAGCCTCTTAACAAGAACACCTTATGAACTTTTAATGAGGTTTTAAACCAGCTCTAAGTTTTATGTGGACTATTCTGGTGTCATCGTTACTATTCTTAATTACTTTGGACATTTTAGGCAAGTTTGATGGCAAAATGTGATGAAGGTTCTTTGTTGGATATTCTTTGAGTAATAAATTCTTTTAGGGTATAAAACACTAGACACCAAGATGGCGTTGTAAGAAACCTCCTCCATATTGGGTTTTTAGTGATTAAGCCTTTGATAGGAAGGGGCATTCCTGGTCCCACAATTTGTTGTCTTGATTGATAGTTTTTGATATTGATTCTCTACACACTACTCCTCACTTTATGCATATCCCATATGATCGATGTACACTGCTTGTTGCTAGATGTGCATTACAATTTTGAGTTGTACAGTTCGCTCTTGCATAGGCATTTGTTTTGCTAGTCTGTGCAATTTTGGCTACCAACCCTCTTGATACAAGTACAGTTTTTATGACTATCGCAGAGGTGCGGTAATCAGAAAGAAAGGGAAAAGGGGAAATCAATAATTCGCTGTTTCAAGAGGTCAAGATCTGCCCAATTGTGTGTGGATGGCCAATTTGGAAAAGAAATTTGGAAAAGAATGGGGAAAGATTATGTATAAGTTAAAGTAGGTAAAGATAGCTAAGAGTGTTCCATTAATCTTTCAGTAATCTAACAAAGAGATTTGTATGTTGTTATTGGTGATGATCAAAAAAAACAAAAAAAAAAAAAATCACTGCCGATGTTGGACTGTGTTTATCATGATTGAATTGAGAAACTGATGGTGATATTAGATGAATGGCCATTATTACCGGATGACTGAATGAATACCCGATGTATTGATGCTCTCAATATAGCAGGAAGGTTGTATTTTGTTTGATGAAGAAGATTGTCCAAATAATGAGGGAATGTGTTTTGTGATGAACAGTAAGGTTTTTTTGTTTAGCTTGATAGTGTACTTAGATGTTTTTTTTAAGGCTTGCTGCATGTTGTGCTATGATTGGCACAAGTTAATACTGCCAAAACCATGGGTACTGTTGTTTAATACGTGGTTATGTCTTGATTAAGGTAGTCTATTATAAGCTAATAATATTGTTGGGACCCAACCCCACCCCCATGCCACCACCCCACCCCCACTCACACCCCCAACCCACCCATCTCAGTTAAGAGTTATTACTGCTACTAGTTTTAAAATTGAAAATGAGGAATAGAAGAAGTTGGATTGGCCTGTAAAAGAGGAAGAAAGATAAGAAACCAAGAAGTTTGAGGGAGAGACAGTGGAAGAGAATGTTGGTTTAGAACGAGATTGATAGAAGAAAGTAGTTTGTGTTTTTAGTTGATACAGTACCAAGAAGTTGCAGACAGAAACGTAGATATGTTGTCGTAGGTGTTTTGGGATATTATCAATAATATCATTCTATTGTTTTCCAACCACTCCCTATACAAGGAAATTCAATTAGTCTGATCAACAAATTTAACAATGATGTGATTTGGTTTGGTTGAAGAATGATAGTGCAAATATAGTTTTGTCGGTCAAACTGTTCCAGGGACAAGAAGAATGTCAAAAAAACCTACTCTAATTACAATGGGTTTCTATAGTACAGTGATGTGTCATGGAGGCAGTGAAAAACACACTGATACCCTAAAATACTTGTTCTTTTAATTGATAGAAACCTACTATGCATTACTAACTAGATCTTTCTGTTTCATCACTGGGTAGTAAGAAATGCTATTATCATGAATTTTTGAGCTTCATGCTTTTGAAAACTTCAACATGTATTGGATACTGGGGGGTTCTCCCTTAATGGAAAGTTAGGCACTGGAACGCATTTATGGGTATTGTGAAATTTGTTTGATGAATGTGGTAGTGGTAATGGGTTTTGGATCTATAGTATGTGTAGTTGCAATTGGTCTTTAGGACTAGAAGATGGTTTTGTTTTTGTTGAATGGCGGTGGAGAAGTCCTTTACATTGCTCTCACCTTCATTTTTGTTTTATTTTTCGATTAATGTCTGTGGGTCATAGTTCGTAATATCTTTCTAATTGAAGAAGAAATCATCAAAGACCTAATAACATAATTTTTTAAGATAGAATATTTATAAAGTCTAGTAATAATTACATTACATGTATTTATTAATCATTAAAAAAAGACTTTTAGAGTAAGTTGAATCACACAACAATTATAAATTTAGAAAAGTAAGCAAATAAACTAAGAATTGAGGCGCAATAAGATTGTTTTTGAACCATATGGCTCTCTTTTTATGGGTTTTCTGATATATCAAATGGATGTAAAGAGTGCTTTCTTATATGGAACCATTGAGGAAGAAGTTTATGTTACTCAACCACCAGGATTTAAAGATCCTGACCATCCAGACAAAGTTTACAAGGTGGTCAAGGATTATGTTTACTCAAAGCACCCAAGCATAGCCATGGTATGAAACTTTGGCTAACTATCTTTTGAGCAATGGGTTTAAAAGGGGCAAGATAGATCAGACATTATTTATCAAGAAGAAAAAAGGAGATATTTTGCATGTACAGGTCTATGTAGATGACATTATCTTTGGCTCAACAAACAAGGAGTTATGTACTGGTTTTGAGAAGCTAATGAAAGATAAGTTTCAGATGAATTCTATGAGAGAACTAACTTTCTTTCTAGGATTACAAGTATAACAGAAGGAAGATGGAATATTTATCAGTCAGGACAAATATGTAGCTGAAATTTTGAAGAAATTCAACTACTCTGATGTGAAGTCTGCTTCAACACTTATTGATTTGGAAAAACCTTTGGTCAAGGATGGAGATGCTGATGATGTTGATGTACATCTCTATAGATCTATGATTGGGTCTTTGATGTATCTCACTACATCTAGACCAGATATCATGTTTGCAGTATGTGCATGTGCTAGATTTCAAGTTACTCCTAAGACATCACATCTCTTAGCTGTCAAGAGGATTTTTAGATATTTGAAAGGCAAACCAACTTTAGGCCTTTGGTATTCTAGGGATTCTCCATTTGAACTGGTTTCTTATACTGATAGTGACTATGCTGGAGCAACTCAAGATAGGAAGTCTACAACTGAAGGTTGTCAGTTTTTAGGGAACATGTTGATATCTTGGCAGTGTAAAAAGCAAACTGTGGTTGCCACTTCTACAACTGAAGCTGAATATGTGGCTGCTGCTAATTGTTGTAGACAAGTACTCTGGATTCAAAACCAATTACTAGATTATGGGTACAATTTCATGAACATTGTCATTAATATTGACAATAACAGTACTATCTGCATTATTGAAAATCCTGTTCAACATTCTAAAACAAAAGATAGAGATTAGGCATCATTTTATAAGAGATTGCAACACTAAAAAGTTAATACAAATGGTTAAAATTCATATTGATTTAAATGTAGCAGATCTTCTTACAAAAGGTTTTGATGCAGACAGATTTCAATACTTGGTCTCAAGTATTGGAATGCTGAATCCTTAACTGTCTATATCTCTTTATGTTTTTGTAAAAGTTTTGTAATGTATTAATACTGTTAGTTTTCTCAATTAATACTGCTAAGTATAATTAACACCGTTAGTTATACCTAAGACTGTTTGTTAAAACAGTTAGTCATAGTTAATGTTGTCAAGAAGAAAATGTTTTAGATTTTGTATATTTGGCTATGAACTAACATCTGCAGGTAAAGCATGTTGAATACCTGATGTTGAATGCTTCACCTTTTGAAGTAATGTTTGAGAAGAAAGTTAATGGTCTTGATTCACAGTGTTTAACTTTTATTCATGGGTTATGCATAAATATGGATCCTCATGAATTCCCACACGTCTATCTACTCTTTTCTAGTGTGCTTGTGATGAATAGAGGCATGTTGTTGCATAATTATTGATGACAGAGTTAATGCTGATCGACTTCTGTTAATACTGCTAGGCAGAAAATTTCTATTGCCAGGAAAATGTTAATGCTGCTAAGATGACATGGGCACCAAAGTTGCAACTGTTTCAAATTCTTATCTCTTGAAGCATTGTTTGAGGGGAGGTTCTTATTCATACAACCAAAAAGCATGGGTGAAAGGATGTGTTATATCATAAGTATGTTCAAAAGTATCAAAACACATCTAGGCATATCAAAAGAGGTCAGGACACCAAGATACCTCAGTCTAGTGGTCCCCCTGACAAAGGTTGGTGATGAGGCTGTCTATAAGGAGTTGGGTGACAGAATGTAAAGGGCTGCCACTACTGCTTCTAGCTAAGAAGCAGAGCAGGACAGTGGTAACATTAAATAAGACCCAATCCATGGCAACACTTAATGAATCAACTCCTTAGGGAATTGGTTCAGGTAGTGGTCCCAGGTGCCAAGACACCATATTGCGGGATGTGAATGCTCAAACTAGGTTTGAGATTACATCTAAACAGTCTATTGATCCACCTCTCTCAAGAGGTTACACACTTAGAAGTAGGGAGGACAGTATAAAACTTATTGGAATTGATGGAATTTTGTACACAACTATCATATAAAAACAGAAAAAGTGTCTTGGTAAGCCAAAAGAAATAAGAGATTTTGTGATGTGTACATAAAAACAGAAATGAGTGATTATGTGAGCAAAAAGAATTGAGAGATCATGTGAGCATAAAAACAGAAAGAGAGTTTATGTGAATCAAATTTGATGATGAAAATTGCTTATTGGAATGAAAATTGAATGATTATTGGTGTATTCTTCTTAATGCTGCTTAGTTTCAACATAATGCTGCTAAGCTTAAGTTAATGTTGTTATGCTTAAATTAGTACTGCCTGTATTTGTTTCTGTTGTTAAGCGTATGTTAATTCTGCCAGTTCAAGTTTCTGCTGTTGAGGGTGATTTTATAAATACTTCGATTAAGGGTTTCATTTACTTCTTTATTCAATTTCACTTATTCAAACGCTCTCTAATCATAAACCTTAATTTAATTTTCATCTTTGATCATCAAAATCATCATTATGTCAAGCCCTAAGTTTGCTAAAATGCACAATGTGGTTGCGTTCTTGGAAAACCCCGAAGAAAGTGATGGGTTTGCATAGATAATTGATTTCCTGAAAGCAAGTTCTATTTCGTATACTTTAACAGTCAATCCAGTCATCTACACATCTTGTATTGAACAATTTTGGGCAACTGCCAAGGTACAGACAGTTAGGTACAAAATTCCGGGTTAATACAATGAATTTGTCGGAATAATTTACCAAGCGATGGCTCGCTTGTGGGATTAAGATCCTTGATCAGATCGGACTTTCTCCCCCCAAACTTAATTCTTATGATATGCATGATGGTAAACTTGTTGTATCTTACTGATGAAGGTATTCAAGGATGGGGAGGTAAGTCTTTGAGTTCCTAACTTCTGGGCGGTTTATCAACTCGAGATTCTAACAGTTTTGCTTCACAAATAGTTTTGATTTTCGTTTCTTGGGTTTTGCCAGTGAACAATCTCTTGATTTTGAATAGGTGTGTGGTGGTTCATTGTTCAAGAATGCTTCTAGGATGAGAATGTCCCCGTGGGAGCATATATAAGTCGGAAGAGCAACTTCGATGATGTTGTATCATCATCTAGAGCAAGAAAACGACATTTTGCTTCCTCAAACAGTTAGAAAGTCACTTTCTCCAAATGGAAGTTATGGCTCGAGAGATTGAATTAGCAAAATTTGGATACGAGGCACGGAGAACAAGAAAGATTTCCGCATGCCGCTACCGAATCAGAAAAACCTAAGAACCTCTGGAGAGTTTCATTCACTCAGCCATTTCAATGACGGCAATCCGCGTTTGCCGTCATATTGATTAAATTTGCCAGTGTTACTCGAAATTTAAGTTGATCTGAGGTTGAAAGTTTTGCTCTCTTTGCCATACACGAAGTGGTAATTTCTACCTCGTAGACAACGATTAATGCAACGACTAGTTTCAGAAAACCACCTCCCGTAGAATTAGAGGTACTAGGGGTCTGGCCTCAAATTTCAACAAAACCACAAAAATCAGGATGGGAAATTGGAAACTTTCCCACCAATACCACGGTACGTCTTTGGCGATACGATTGGTTGTAGTGATGGATACGGTCCGATATGCTCTAGCGTCATGCATGTTGGGGTAAGTCGGAAATGAGAGAGATCATTCCACACGGAATACGGCATAAGATGATGCTAATGCACCGAGTTCTGCTAAGGCATTGTACATGTCGTTAATGGCCAGAAAATTACACATGGGATAAGGGAATCTGCCTTGGTCTACATATGTTTTTTAGGCCAACTTCGGTTAAGGATAGACCGACCGAGCAAGTTTCGTTCAATTTTGCCAATTTCACTCAATTTCTCTTTTGTTTCCGATTAGGGTTTTTAATGTTGAGGCGAATTTAGGCATACAGAGTCAATCGCATCCACAAAAGCTAATTTCGAAAATTCAATTTTGAAGATTTCATAGAATTTCTCAATTTGTTCGTCTAGCTTTTTTTTTTTTCCTTGCGGCCTTATCATTTCATCTTGATGGAAGGGAATTGTTGCTTTAGGAATTGGAGCAATCAACAGGAGAACATTTGGGTCAGGCATTTGGATTACGGAGACTGGGAATTTGACACACAGGAGGTTGGACGTTTCATTCGGTGCTTCCATTATTAGCGCAGGATAGGCATTCGTGTTCTTTGTCACCTCGGTGTCATATAACTGTTTTTGGTCCTTGGATGGTGAACACCACTTCGGGTAGTGATACCTTTTAAATCTTCCTTTGGGGTTGGTAACAGTAGTTACCAGGAAGAGTCTCCAGTACCGGAAGTAGATAGCGTTGTATATTAGCAAGTAACAAATTTTGAAAGCCATGTCAAGTCCAAATTTGCCATTTGGGGATTGCAGGTATTGACCTTGGATTTTGCATGTTTCAACACTGCTCATTGGCTGTGAATATCTTTCATGCTTGTCTTTTTGACACACGTGTGTATGAGGAGCAGGTCCTTGATGAGCTACCGTTGATTGTCCGGAGGTCGATAAATCTGACTTGGTTGAAATTGTTTCCTCTTGTTTTGATTGAAGTTATTTCTCGAGTGAAATTGTTTTGACTATTTGCTATGAGGACTTCTGAATTGCGAGGAAAACCAGGAGGCTCGATCGAATTTGATTTGAGACATCGGAGGTCTGATAAACCAGAATTAGCTTGGTTGAAATTGGCCGCGTGGCCTGGGACACATACTCTTGGATTTGTCATGGTACATGTGCTATTAGTGGCTGGACAGTTTTGATAAAAAATGACCTCCAACACAAGTTACACAACTTTGTTTCACCGATTTTACAGGGGCGGATGATGGGAGTTTGGTTTCTTTCTGTCGAGAATCAATGAACGGAACCATGTCTTGAGTCAACACATCAGATGCGATTGCTGGGGTGGAAGAACTTGTAATCATTTTAGCTACAACAGCTGTGTTTCCTGATTGACGTACTTAGCCTTGCTTCTCGAATGATTTATTAAATCATTCTCGAGGCATTTTTGTCTCTAAGAAAGTTACCACCAGCAGCCAGGTTCAATGAGTACTTGACAATTGAGTTTAGGGATTATAGAATGTATCGAGTTGATGCAATTTCTGAAAAACCCATGATGGAGGCTATTCTCCTTTAAAGGGATTTTTTTTCTTTGAAAACGATCCAAGCCTCACAAAACGTTCTCATCAATTTTTGCTGAATTCTCGTGATTTCATTTCTGAGATTTGTGTTTTAGAGCGGAGGGGAAAGTATTTGTTAAAAAATTTCGTAAACAAAGATCATCCCATCGTTTTCAATCGATCGTGGGGTTCTTTGTTCAGCCATATCACGGGCTGCCCCTTCGATGAGAAAATGGGAAGACAAGCATTAAGTTTAACCGAGTATTTGGTATGTTCGGAATCTTCATCGTCTAGGAAGTGATCTTGTTTGACAAATAACGGATGTGAGCATGTGGGTCTTCTTCTTTATATTTCCAAAAAAATTGCTTGTTTTGAACAAGATTTAGAGACATGCTTGATTTCAAAGTTTATTCGCGGTTGATTTCCGGCAATAACGTTCTTTTGCTTCCCTCGTAACCCTGTTGGGTGCTTTCGAGCAATTGCGCCATAGTACGATTATCAGGCCATCGTACTTATGGGTGGATTATCAGGTTTCTCAAGATTGGTTGATTCCAACAGAAGTTTGTTGGCCTTGATGGTTTGTCGAGTTTACGGGCTTGGACAGACATATAATTTTAAATTTTTTTTTATTGTCCTTGTGAGCATGCTCAAATTGGAATATAAAATAATATTTACCACTACATTTTTTTAGGGTAGGGTTTTTTTTTTTGTTTTTTTTTTTTTTGCGTTTTTTTTTTTTTTTTTTTTTTTTTTTAATGATTTATTTACACAATTGAGTTTAAACGGACAATGAGATAAGAAACTTTAAACCATAATTAAAAAATCTACTTACTCACGGTAGCTCTCAAACAATGGAAAACGCTCAGGTGGAGCGGAGGAGTAGGAATAGCGCGAAGCTTATTTCTCCTTTACGGGTCTCGTATTTCCCAGGAACAAAACACTCTTATATCCCACTTATAAGTTTGTTAAACTTTTCAAGGTGAGCCGTATATCGTAAGAGACACAAAAAGGTAATTGTTTTAAATCGTTTTTTCGAGTTGGGAACCAATAAGTTCATCCGGAAATTATTTATGATAATACCTCAATTGAGAATATTATATTTTAGGTATTCTTTACCAATTATGTATTTTATTTCTTGGTTTATGACACTTTTTTTTTTTTTTTTGGTGTATAATTATTACTAATAAAGAAAGTGAAAAATTTATATTTGTACTTTTATATTTTTGTTAGAAGAATAATGTCACAGATATAAAACAATAGGTTGTCAATACGTAGCGATATTCTGTTTCAACTCACCCGGCTTTGGGCAAGCGGCGCAAAAATTGGTTCCGCTAGCGAATTACACCTTTATTATATATAGATAGACATTAGACATCTATAAATATAAACAGAGGATCAGGACCCACAAAAATCAAAGAAACCGGAAGCAGTTAGAGTGTACACGGGTAGTTATGTCCAACGAGGCTAGAAATGGAGTATCGAGTAAGAAACGATTGATGATTGGTGTTTGAATTGTAACATGATTGATTGGCGAAAATTAAAAAACTAACCTGATTGAGCAATTGACTCAAAGATAAACAGGGAAAAGAAAACCTATGAACAAGAAATCAAAGATGAGCAAACGGGCAAAAAGCACCTTAAAACTTTTCACCTAAGGCACAAATAAGCTAATGCTAAATCTAATATGCATATTACGCATGCAATTTAAGCTAAATTACACAAGGGAAACAAACAGTACTACACAACAAGTACCACCAGTTTGGTTATATCTTCGTATAACTTGGAGTTAGTAATGCTAGTTATAAGTTAGTACTATTCACTAAAGGTTAGTATGCTTGCTTAACAAACACAATTAAACAAGAATTAAGACTTAAGCATAAGAAAATAAGCAACCCAGGATAGATTATAATGGATAAATAAGCTAGAAAATACTAAAATGATAAACCTCTTTTAAAGTTTTTTTGAAAGGGGAACAAATAACGTTCTACTGAAAACATCGTACATAAAATTAGCTTAATATACTCTAAAAAGCTATGAAATTCTAAACAAGCTGAAATAATAACTTTTTAGCTAAAATTAACTACCAGTACTGACTGTTTTAACTAGACAGTACTAACTTGGATGTTAGTACTTGCTAGTGTTAGTTTAGTACTGCTACCTTTGAAAATCATAGAATAGTGTACTAGCAGTACTAACTTGAGATAGTACTGTTAGTGTTGAGTTTGTACATGCTCCTAAAAAGGAACTTGCTTTTAGTACTAACTTGCGTAAGTAATGTTGTTCAAAAAGCATTACACATTCCAAAAATCATTTTTATTTCAAAAATTATTAAATTAGATTAATCAAAAACAAGTTTAAACACTTATATAGCAATTTTCAATCCATAATAAGCACTCAAATAAGCATGAATTAGTCTAGCAGTATAAACTTAAAAACAAGCAGTTCTTTTTGCAGAAAGTAAGGAAATAATAAGAAAAAGATGAGATTAGACTTACAAAACCTTTGCTCTAAACAGGGTCAACAATGATAATCTAATCAAGCTCTAGTTGCTTAAGCAAGCTAGTGAGTGTCCATAAAGTCATCCAGAACTGTGCTCTATCAGCCATAAAACATCGCTGAGGTAATTTGAGAGTGCCTGGTGGATATTCTCTTAACTATTTACTTTTAGGCTACTATAGTTAAAACAGTTTGTAAAACAAGAAATATTTGAGAGCTTTTGACCATAAAAATAAATCAATTCAGAAATTAAATTGGATTTATAAAATTGACTTTAAAACTTAAATTTTGCATTAAAACTTGGTAAAATGTTACAAGTGAAAGTAATACACTGAAAATAAGTTAATGTTAAATTAATTACTAAAAAACCTAACCTAGATAAGATGCTATCAAAGGCTTTCATGAAGCTCTTATATATAGTCCGAAGTGATTCGGACTTGCATCTTGTGCTTCTTTGAGAGATATAAAACAAGGGTGCTAGTTGATGTGAGGAGAATCTAGAGCAATTCCGCCTTTGATTTCTTTTTTTTTGAGTTCTTGGAGACTATCTCAGCCATCGGAAAGTGCTTTGGGACATGGAGAGGGATGCACAACAGCATTTTTACAACTGGGATGGGTTGTAGGGTGGATGATGGGTGTTGCAGGGTAGATGTAGGGTGAAGCCAAAAACAGGGTGATGGCCGGGTTTGGTTGGTATGGCTGGAAGAGGGAAGAGATTTATACAAGTTGGGGCCCGTGTGGCAGAGAGAGAGTTTTTTGGAAGCTGCATTAAGGGAATGTTGGCTTCTGTACAAGAAAAGCCCTCTACATCTTTCTTCTTTTCATTTCCTTTTTCCCCTTTCTTTCTTTTATAAATGAACTTTTCCAAATTTGCATAATCAGCCCTTGTGGTTTATATAATAATATAACTTAGGGGTTTGGCATTTTTGACCCCTCAAGTTACATTTTTCTATGCTTTTTCTTCTCGGAGTTGACTTGACTTTGATTGGGCTTCGCCTTCACACACTTTTCCATCCCATGACTGGTTTTGTTGCTTTTTGCTTGGCTTTTCGTCTTTTTGTGAGATATCCGTTCCCTGCACAATACAAATGCAAACATACAAATACAATGTATTTTTGGTATGTTTTTATTCTTTTAAGTTCGTTTTAAATGGAAAATGGCATGTGTAATTAAACACATATCATCAACTCACAAGAAGATTTTTGTTAATCCCTTTCACACAAAGAAAGTTTTTGCCAATATGAAGAGAGCTGGAAAGGATTTCTCTGGGAGAATAACACCTTTATTTGATACCATGATGGTTCAACCTGTTGAAGAAATGGGTGAGGATTCAGATCATCCAACTGATTCCACTCCAATACCCATTATTGATCAACCATCTTCATCTTCCCAACCCAAGAAGAAACAACCATCTAAGAAGGCTCCGAGACAGGAGGCAGAGATTCCTCAAGTTGAGGCAGAGCATGAGGAAAGTGTACCAACACCTTCCAATGATCCACAACCTAGTGGTGAGGATAGCATGCAACTAACTGATTTGATGGTTTTATGTACCAAATTGCAAACACAGGTTCTTGATTTACAAAAAGCAAAGGATGCTCAAGCTAAGGAGATTGCTGCTTTAAAGAAGAGGATTCAGAGGTTAGAAAGGAAGAAAATGTCAAGACCTACAGGTTTGAAGAGACTCAGGAAGATTGGTATGACTAGGAGAGTTGAGTCCTCTGAAGATCAGGAGAGTTTGGGTGCTCCTGAAGATGCATCCAAACAGGGGAGGAGTATTGAAGATATTGATGCTGATGTTGATGTTTCTTTAGTTGATGAAACTCAAGAGAGACAGGATGATGACTTAATGTTTGATACTAGAGTTTTGGAGGATGATGAGATGCATGTGGAAGCTAAAGTTGATGGGAAAGAAGAACAGAGTACTAAGCCTGATGATAGTACTGCTGGTGAAGCAGTTACTACTGCTAGTGTTGATGATAGTGTTGTTCCTATAACTATTGAGGAAATCACTTTGGCTCAGACACTTATACAGATTAAAGCTACTAAGCCTAAAGTTGTTACTATTGCTGCTACAACAACAACAACTACAAGACCCAAGGATAAAGGGGTGGTTGTACTGGAGCCGAGTGAGTTCAGAATTCCATAAGAGACACAACCTTCAAGTTCTAAAGATAAAGGAAAAGGTATTATGATTGAGCCTGAAGTTCCTTTGAAGAGAAAAGATCAAATTGCTCTTGATGAACAAATTGTAAGAGATATTCAAGCTAAGTTGGATGCTGAATTATTAGAAGAGCAAAAGCTAGCAAGGAAACAAGAAGAAGAAGCCAACATAGCATTGATTGAGTCATGGGAAAATATGCAAGCTATGATGGAGGCTGATAGATTGCTGGCTGAGAGACTTCAATCAAAGGAAAGAGAGGAATTGACAAATGAGGAAAAAGCAAAACTATTTATGGAACTGATGGAGAAACGAAGAAAGCATTTTGCTGCACTCAGAGCACAAGAAAAGAGAAACAGACCTCCTACCAAGGAACAAAAGAGAACTCAAATATATACTTATCTTAAGCACATAGGTGGATATACATACAAACAACTAAAAGGAAAGAGTTTTGATGAAATTCAAAAGTTGTTTGATAAGGAAAAGAAGAGAGTAAATACCTTTGTGGCTATGGGTTCTGAGATTCAGGAAAGAAAAGAAAACAAGGAAGAAGGTAGAGAGGAAATAAGTAAAGGGAGAAGAAAGAAGATGCTTGGAAGGAAAAGAGCAGGGAAAGAACAACAGAAAGAATCCTCAAAGAAACAAAAAGTAGAGGAAGAAAAAGAGTCTGAGGAAGTTGATGAAATTGATGAAGCTGAGCTAAAGAAGCTTTTGGTGATTAAAAAGGATAAAGATATATCAATTGATGCTATACCACTTGCTACCAAATTACCTGTGATTATTGATTATAAGCTCCATAAAGAGGGTATGTTGGTACATTATCAGTTGATAAGAGTAGATGGAAGTTCCAAGAGATATTCTTCAATGATAAGGATGCTACAAGGAATAGACAGAGAAGACTTAGAAGCACTTTGGAGGATAGTGAAGGCAAAGTATGGTGATACAAGGCCTGACAATGAGTTTGAAAGAGTGTTGTGGGGAGATTTAAAAGTTATGTTTGAACCAGACAAAAGGAGTGATGTATGGAGAATTTTACAAGGATACAGGGTGACCATTTGGAAGTTGATTGATTCATCTGGAGTTCACTTTGTAAGGTTTGATAATCTTTACATTTTTATGTTGGTTGAAAAGAGATATCCCCTCACACCAATCACCATCGCCAATATGCTAAACAAGAAACTTCAAACTGATCATCAAAATGAGATGTGCTATCAACTGCTAAAGCTTATGGTGAAACAGCAAAAAGGTCTATGAAAGGTTTGAATGCATCTTATTAAAGAAAAACTTGAAGATTCAGAAGGATGAACATCAAATTTTAGGGGAGATTGTTATGGGTCTTAAAAGACTTCAATGGATTCATTAGAAGTTACTGCTTGCTCAGTGTTGCTGTGGAAAGATACAACAGTATGAAGACTTACTGTCAAAAAAAGGAGAGGATAAAGACGAATTAAAGAGATAAAGATTGTATGGAGAACAAGAATGCGTGTGAAGATAAGTGTTGAGATATTTATGTACAAGATATACATAATGTATTTATTTAGAAGATTACGTTTATGTTTAGAAAATGGAGATATCTTAGAATGTAATTTAGCCACTAGGACTCTTATCTATAAAGGAGGCTCTAGGGCATTAGTTGAGATATCACAAAACACGCAGTCGTATCATTATCAGTTTTCATAGTTGTCAAAGTCGATTAAGAAAAGCTTCAAGGTTGTAAACCCCAGTACTAAGTTAAGAGTACTCGTATTATTGATCTAATAATATTGGAGCGTTTGGTTATATCTTTGTTGTTCAAGATTACTATTTCATTGATTTTACTTCTAGAGTATTAAGGTGTAGATTCCGCATACACTTTAATATACATACAAAGTTTCTACAACAAGTTATTTTGGATTTATCCAAGGTAATTTAACCTTAGACAACCTAAGGTAATCAAGGTTTTCCTTGATCCCTGTTACAGTTCATTGATGTAACCGTATTATCTTGATCAAATAACATTGGGGTTGTGGTGAATGTTTGGTAAAACCTTGTTATGATAATATTGATTCTATGTTTGAATATTCCGCCTATGTTATCATTATCCTAGATTAAAGGTCTAAACAACCTTGAGCTTCAACGATCATTTAGTTTTCACATAATCTAGTGCATACAGTGATATGGACAACCCCTACAATCGAAATGGATGCCATCCCATCTCGAGTAACTTTTAGACTACCTTATCCAAGTGTTCAGACACCAACTTACTATCTAATAATCCTACAGCTAGCCATATACTACCAAAATGCGAGGATCATTCAATAATCACATAATATATCCGTATAAAACGATGATTAAACGAAGGAATAGTAATCAAAACATTAATAAATTCATAACTAGACTAACATTTAAAGTGTTTAGCCAATCATGTTGTAAATTACAACATAAATAATGAATGAAACAAAGTATGAACTAAACATTATCTTCAATACAAATTACTTGATGATAACTAGTAATGATGAAGATTGGATGTGAATTATCCCTTGAAAGCTACTGAAGAATGCTGGAAAATGCCTTAGAATGGAACCCTAATCGTCCTCTAAGAGTTTTGTGGAGTGAAATGATGAAATCAGCTAAATTAGGGCTTGTATTTTTAGGGTCGACTATGTTACGGCGTAACCATAAGTAATGGGTTACGTTGTAACCTCCTTTTTGCTTCTATAATTCCACCAGGCATAGCATAGTTACGACGTAACCATGAGTATAGATTACACCGTAACCTCCTACTGAAATCATAGCTTTTTAATTTCTAAAGTTACGACGTAACCGAAATGACCTTGTTACACCGTAGTTGTCTTGTCAACAGGATCCATTCCAAATCTCTATGCAAGTTACGGCGTAACCCTTACGGGGTGTTTACATCTTAATGTCTGATGACTAGAATTGGTCTTGTTTAGCAACAACAAAGGTTATGGCGCAGCTAAGAGGGGCTAACTACACCGTAGTTTAAGTCTGGTCCAGCAAGTTATACGTTGTTCTTTAGGTTTCCTTCCATTTTCACGTCTTTTCGTTCAGATGCTCAAATATAACCTACTAATAAAATATGAAGCAATTAAGTAAATTTTCATATAAAAATATAACAAATATGTGAATATAAGTTAAACTGTTTGTGTTGTCCTCGAGCCGTTTCAAGGTTACCCGCATTAAATTCTTGCTTGAAAAAAATAAGTGAATTTTTTTTACATGATTTCAAAATTGGTCAAGTTGACGTCTCAGACCCGTCCTTTCAGTTGTGTGTGACTTCAGCCTAATATCACATGCATACGCGTCTGTCAATGTGTGTGTGGTTGATAACATCAAATAGTTAATACTTTTATCAAAATCCCTATCAAAATGCTTGTAATTATTGTATAAATGCCTGAAAATGCTACTTAATCACTTTATATTTTGTTTATAGGAAGAATACGAGCATTGGAGCAAGACACGTTGGATTTGGACGTAGAGACACAAGAAAATGAAGATGCTCAAGGCTAGTTACGGTGTAACCACCCCGCAAGAGTTACGCGAAACCACGATTAAAGAAGAATGGTCAGCACCATAGTTACGCGTAACCATTCATTACATTACGTCCTAACATACCATTGAAGAAAGATGACATTTCCTAGTCACCATTACGGCGTAACCACGGCGTTACGGTTACGCCGTAACACATTTTAAGCCTGCATAATGGAAGTCCACATCAGCATGGTTGTAACACATACTTAATAGTTACGCCGTAACAGCTTGAAACTTATAAATAGAGCCCTCATTCAGCACATTCGACATCAAGCCTTCCACCACAGTATCAAGGGGCGAATCAAGCTTCTATAGGTCACGAAATTCCACCAGAAGTCCAAGGAGAAGTTTACATATAAACACCCCCATTTTTGACATATAGCAGCGGAAGCTAATCTGGGGTATTATTTCATAGTACAACAGTCGTAATCATAGAAAACGACTCAAAATAGACGTTTTTAAAAGATAAGTTATCATTCATTATTTCATTAGAGTTTTTACAAACAAAGGTCCCAAAATATACATGAAAACATAAAGTTTGAATGATAACAGTTTAGCCATCTTCAAGTCCTATGCCACTCCGTGCCATATGATGCTCAGTTACCTGAGATAAACATGCTAAAAAGTCAACACAATGGTTGAGTGAAATTCATAGGTTTATAAAAAAAGTGTGAATACAAGTCATCATAACAGTAGGTTACGTTGTTATACACCCATAAGTGTAATAATTGCAATGAGTACAATTATTAGGAAAACATTATTAATTATTCCTAAGCTCAGGCACTCAAACTAACTAGTTGAGTCATACAATAATGATATATATAAAGATAATGGCCCCCGTGTAGGTAATTGTCATATAACTATGAGTTTCAAATATAGTGCGTTTGGTTACCTATCCGGCTAACACAAACGGGATTCGTCAATCCCAATAGGCCTATTCACAATATTCACGTTCACTCGCAAGTGATTAATGGTCCATGATGGTGGGGGTCTTTTGGCATAAAGGGACTTAGACAACAGATGCAATAATATATCAGGATAGCATACATTTAGAAAACACTTGTATTCATGGTTTATAGCATGTATCCCCCTCACGGGTTTATGAAATAGAAGATTTAAAAGTGAGGCTATGAACTCACCTTAACAGTATAGGGAAATCTGATTGATGGCAAAAGTATATCAAGTGAAAGTAACGGCTTCGTCACGCAACCTGGGGTGATATGTCAAGTCTTAGTGTGATAGTTTATGTTTCAAAACTTCATAAAGTTTAACGTATATCTTTGATTTATTAAATTATGGAAATATTGTATCGCTGTTCGGGCTATCATAATCCAAAGGCCATGTAGTATCGTTTGAGGAGCCAAGGCACTTTAAATCGTAAACCCAGCAAACTCGTCAAAACAAAAACTCAAATGAAACCCTTCATATGAAATTCCCTAGTAACGTGATACGATAAGATTTTTAAGTTTCTTCAAAAGTTAGTTGATGATAAATTATGTTAAATATATAACGAAATAATGCGTCGATTTATGATTAATAACGATAAATGTGTCGGGTTTTAATAAAATCAAGTTTTATAATATTTCATATATATTTTTATAATTTATATAAAAATATTATATTTTATATTTTTAAGTTTTGCAAAATTGGCAATAACATACCCTTAGGTTATAAACTTTTACAACTTAGTCCTTTATATCTAAAGTATAATAAATTTAAACCTTAACTTGCAACTTGGCAAAAATAATGTCCTTATAGTTAATAACTTTAGAATGAATGACATTTTTAGCCCCTTAGTTAATACATTTTTAGAAAGATTACGAATAAACCCCTAAGCATGGAAATATTGCAAAAGAAGTCAAAAAGCCATGCAAGCTTATTTTAATATTCCAAATGATATTTGCAGGTTATAGCTTATTAGAATAAGCTAAAATAAGATGTTCTAACCTAACAAAAGTTTAGAAAAAGGATTTGTTAGCTAGAAAATCAAAACGGGTTATTTTTAGGGTTTTAATAAAAAACACATGGGTTTAAGGATTCAAAGCTTCAAACAAGAATTCATATATGATCTTAAGAGTATTATGAACATTCTAATACAGATTATAATCTTATTGAACAAGATTTAAGTTTACTTGAGCTAGAAATGGGTCGAAATGGGGTTTTCGGGTTCGTACGCCTAGTAACGACTTTAAGGGCTCCCTTTCCTTGATTCTAGCTTAAGGATCTTATACTTCTTCATTGGCTGAGCTAGAACTCCATTTGTGTGTGTATTGAAGTTTTGAGGTGTGATTTGAAATGTATGCATGTTTCGGCTATTTATAGGGTTGAAACACCCTTAGTGCCTAAGTTTTAGCTATGAAAGGTGTCAAGAGCTATGGAGTGGTGATTAAGAAGGGCAATAGATGATTCATGGAAGCTATGGAGTGTAGCAATGCAAGGTGGAGGGTGTTGTGGTGGTTTCGTGTATAATGGAGGACAAATAAGTGACAAGGCCAAACTTAGTGCTTAAGGGTGGTGATAGAGGTGCTTGTAAGATGCTTGTGAGGTCATGGTGATGTCATAGAGGTGCTAGGGTGCTTGCTTGAGGTACTTGGTTGCTAAACTGGGGTAAAAGTGCAAGAAAATGCGGAGTCGGGTTCAATTTCATTTCGGGTTCGGGTTATTTAGGGTTTTAATTCGTGTTTATGTTAAGGTTTAAGATAGTTTAGGGTTTAGGATTAGTGTTAAGATTAAGGTTTAGGGTTTAGGAATTAAAGGTTTTAGGATTAGTTTTAATTTAGGCTTAGTTTTTTAGGTTGTAAAGTGAAATTAGATTTTAGGGTTTTTTTAGGGTTTAGGGATTAAAATTTAGAGGTTTTAGATGAATTATATGGTTTAGAGTCATGCAATTAAGTGCTTGTAACTTGTGTTAAAAGGGTGGTAAGAAACTAAATGAATTTGGAGTAAAATGAACCTAGTTTGACTTGTTATGCATTATTGACATTGTACATTGAGCTTTAGAAAGTTATACATTTGTTTTTGAGGGAAAGTTATTCAAATATAGTCATTGTAACACTTTGCACACACTTTAAAGCCATGTACATTCCATTTTATATGTATAACAATACATATAATTTGGTTTTGATATAAACATTTACGTTTAATGCCTGTTAGATAATAACGTTTTTGAAAAGATACGTTATATGATAATGTACTTTGGAAAAATGATATAAGATATAGACTTGATATAATATGGATGTTTTACATGATTAAACATAGAATAGAGATGGCATGGTAGAGGTGTTGAGCTCGTTTAACCTTTAAGATGCAAGTTACGTTCAATAATGAGCATAAAGTAAAAAATTTCCCTTGGAAAAAGGTTGTATATATATATTAATGAGAATGGATATTACAGTGCATCTAATTTTAATAGGATAGATATTTACATTGATGAAAATTGCGGGTTGTTATAGTCCCTCCATGTCCTTAAAAGAAATCTCGTCCCTAGATTATTGGATGCCGGAGTGATGTTTGAAAATAGATGTGGATACTTGGAACGAATTTGATCTTCGCGTTCCCATGTAAATTCTGGCCCTCTTTTAGAGTTCCATCTTACTTTAACTATAGGAATACGACTTTGTTTTAGTTGCTTGACTTATCGATCCATAATCTCCACTGGTTCTTCTACAAAGTTGAGTTTGTCATCAAGTTCAAGCTCTTTCATTGGAATGACAAGGGATTCGTTAGATAAGCATTTATTTATATTGGAAATGTGGAAAGTACTGTGGACATTACTAAGCTCTTCAGGAAGCTCTAGTTTGTATGCCACTAGACCGATCCGTTCAAGGATTTTGAATGGTCCAATGTACCGAGGTTTAAGCTTTCCTTATTTTCCAAATCGGATGACACCTTTACGAGGTGATACTTTTAACATAACACGATCTCCAACTTGAGATTCTAAAGGCTTTCGCCTTACATTGGCATAACTTCTTTGTTGATCTCTTGCAGCTTGCAAGCGTTGTCGAATTTGCACTATCTTTTCAGTGGTTTCATGGATTATTTCTGGTCCTGTAAGTTGAACATCTCCAACTTCAGCCCAGCAAACAGGTGATCTGCACTTTCGACCATAAAGTGCCTCAAATGGTGTTGCCTTGATACTGGCATGGTAACTGTTATTGTATGAGAATTCTACCAATGGTAAGTGTCTTTCCCATCCTTTTCCAAAATCTATAACACAGGCTCGAAGCATGTCTTCGAGTGTTTGAATGGTCCTTTTCACTTTGTCCATCGGTTTCGGGATGATATGTCGTACTCATGTCTAATTGAGTACCCAAAGCACTTTGTAATGATTGCCAGAATCTGGATGTGAAATGACTGTCACGATCCAAAATGATAGATATTGGCACGCCATGCCGGGAGACTATTTCTTTGATGTATAACCTTATAATGGTTTCCATACTATCTGTCTCTCGGGTAGGGATGAAGTGTACATAATTTGTAAGGCGATTGGATAAATGACCCAGATTGTGTCATGACCTTTTGATGTTTTGGTATTTTGTGATGAGATCCATTGTGATTCTCTCCTATTTCCACATAGGAATCTCTGGTTATACCAGTAAGCCGGATGGCTTCTGACATTCTGCCTTAACTCTAGAACATGTTAAACATCTGCCAACATATTCAGCGATTATTGCCTTCATGTTATGGGGGGCCACCAATAGAGTTACTAAGATTCCCTAATACCTCTTGTCAGAACCCGGTGAATGGAATATTTATGATTTTATGGGACTCATGCATGATCAATTCCTCTCAGATTACCAAAAAGTGGTAACGGCAGCTTCAGTTTATTTAATGACAGGGGGCTAGTTCGTCAGGAGCCAAATTAGTCAAATGATTTTGGTATGAGCCGTTCCTGCGTAGTTTTAAGCCTTCGATGTAATTTCTTCTTTAGTGCATATCTGGTTTGAGCTTTAAGAATATTGTTACATCATGACATAAATTCTGGATGGGAGATGGTCATCAAAAAATTGGGGGAATGGATCTAACTCGGAAAGTGGATTTGGATTCGTTCCTTCTGGCTTCTAAAGGCATCTGACTACAGAGGCTAAAAACTATTCTGCCTTCAAGGATGGCGTACAAGACTTTCTAGCACATGTCGTAGAGTCTGCTTATGGCAATTCCTAACCTTTCCGATACCTCCTGTTCCTGACATCACTCAGAGGTACTCAAATGCTGCAATGACTTCTGGATCTTAAGTTTAAGATAGATGCAGTGAAGCCACAGTATTCCTATCTGTTATTCGATTCAACCGTAATACGCAGTAGGTGCACTTCTCTCCTGTCCCGATAGATAGTTCACCATAGTTATAAGAGCGAACACAACTGCTCCTAATTCGAGATCATGAGATTGAAAAGCTTTCTTCATGAGTTATGAGTTGTCGGGATGATATTAATACTTTCTCTCTTTGCATTAAACAACCAGGCTCCCCCAGACCTTGAATGGGATGCATCACAATTTTTTAAATAATAAAATCGTCGTTTCCTTTTGGTAATGCTAAGATTGGAGCTTCACAAAGCTTTTGTTTTAGTAATTGGAAAGCCTGCACTTGATCTTCACCCCAGATATGCTTCTTGTTTTTCTGGGTTAATTCAGTCAAAGACTTTGCAATCTTTAAAAACCTTCGATGAATCTCTGGTAGTACCGCAAGTTCCTAAGAATTATCGTATTTATGTGGTGTATAGGAAATGCCCTAATTATTAACTGCTTCAATCTTACGGGTACAACATGAAGTCCTTTGACTATTAATTAAGTGTCGCAAGAAATTGCACGAAATGAATCCAGAAATCACATTTGGAGAACTGGCATACAACTTCTCTTTCTGAGTAATTCTAGGATTATTCTCAGATATTTGTGTGCTTTCTTTGTTACGATAGTAATGGAGAATTTCCGATGAACACTATCACAAATTTATCCAAGTATGGTTTACACACACGATTCATGAGATCCATGAATACAGCAGGTGCGTTAGTTAAACCAAATGGCATCACTTGAAATTCATAGTGTCCGTATCTTGTTCTGAAAGTAGTCTTGGGAATATCTTCATCCCTGACTCTCAGTTGATGATAACCTGATCTCAAGTCGATCTTTAAGTAAACACTCGAACCTTGAAGTTGGTCAAATAAGTCATCGATCATGGGTAATGGGTAACGATTCTTTGTTTATTCAACTCTCAGTAATCGATACACATTCTGAAAGATTCGTCTTTCTTTTTAACAAATAAGACAGAAGCTCCCCAAGGTGAAGTACTTGGTCGAATAAAACCTTGGTCTGCCAACTCTTGAAGTTGGTTAGATAGTTCCCGCATTTCTGAAGGAGCTAATCTATAAGGTGCTTGGGCTATAGGTGTCGCTCCTGGAATTAGATCGATTTGAAATTCTACTTGACGAACGGGAGGAAGGCCAGGTAGATCTTCAAGAAAAACTTCGGGAATTCTCTGACTACCGGTATGTCTCTATCGTTTCATCGATCCGACTCTTTTCCCATTATTTGGGCTACAAAAACTTGACATCCCCTAGATATATACCTTTTGGTTTTTATACAGGATATGAGATTTAGTCAGGTTTTACTTCGGTCACCTCGAATGATTAATGTTTCACTATTGATGGGAATGTGGACGACTTTCTCGTCACATATGATCTAGCATGATACTTGGATAACCAATCCATACCAATGACGACGTCGAAACTACCGAGTTTAATCGGCATAAGATCAATTTTGAAAGGTTGGTTTAACAAGGTCAGAGTTGCACCCTGAATAACGGTGTTTGTGCTTACTAAGTTTCCATCAGCCATTTCGATATCGTAAAAGGTATCTATTGTAATGGGTGGAATATTTAGCTTAGAGGCAAGAGATATGGATACTAAGCTTTTATCAGCTCCAGAATCAAATAATACTCTAGCTAGATGTTGGTTTAGAAGGAACATACCCGTAACTACGTTCGGGTTTCAATGAGCATTCCTATCCCTTAGCATGTAGGCTCTTCCCTGGGCATTGTTGTTGGTGGTCTTTTGGCACTGATTTGCATAATGCCCTTTCTCTTCACAGGCATAGCAAGTAACTGTCACTGGTAGCAGATTACTTCCAGTGGCTGGCCCTTTGTTTCTGCAGTTCTTAGTTAGATGGCCCACCTTGTTGCAAATATTACACTTAACAGTGCAAAGTCTTATGTGATGCAGAGTGCATTTCTTACACAAGGGACGGTTTCTAGTATATCCATTATTTTCAGTTGGGGTAGCAGCATAAGCCCTGAAGGTTTTTTGTCTTCTGTTCTGTTGTGGTTGGTGATTATTGTAGCGGTTGTTGGTGTTGGTGTTATGGTAGTTGTTGTTATTATCGTTGCGGTAGTTGTTGTTGTTGAAAGTTCTTCTGTCGTCAAACTTTCATTTGTGATCACTTGATACTTGCACCGGAGTGTGCTTTGTTACCTGATCCATTAGCCTCTGGGCTATGTTAATGGCTTCCTCTAGAGTTTGAGGTTTAGAGGTGGTAACATTCCCTTCAATACTTCGAGGCAATCCCTCGATGAAAACTTCCATCATTTTCTCAGAATCTGGCACCATAGTGGGACACAAGGTTGCCAATTCCTGGAATCTTCTCACATATGTCTTGAGATCATTCCCTTTCACAGTCAGATGGTAAAATTCGTCTTCCATCTTCTGGACTTCAGTTCGGGAATGTCTACTTCTTTATCAAAAGCTTCTTGAATTCAACCCAGGTAATCTTGTAAGCTTCTTCTATCCCAATAGGTTGGGCAAAAGAATTCCACCAGGATAGAGCTTCTTCAGTTAAAGTACCAGTAGCAAACTTCACCTTGCAGTCTTCGGTACAGTTGCTACGGGAAAACACTGATTCAGTTCGCTCAAACCAGCGGATAAGTCCAACAGCTCCTTCCGTACCTTTGAAGTTGATAGGTTGGCAGCTCATGAACTCTTTGTAGCTACATTTTCTTGCTACAGGAGCTTCTCTTGGTCTGGTGGTATTATCAGTATTTGCCATGTTAGCGGCTTGTGCTTCTAGAGCTGCGGTAACACTGTCAGCAACTAGTTTCCTGATGGCAGCTTGAGTCATGGCTGGTGCTTCAGATGTTGATGTCCTTTTAGGAGGCATTCTATCAACATAAGACAACACGTAATAAGAATGATATCACAAGTCAAAAATGAAATGCTTATTTTTGAACTTTAAGCATTTTTAACAATAGTGATATTAAAATCATAGATACTTATTTGATATGAATTCTAACAAGCATCTAACTTATTAGTTTATTTTTTGGGGGTCATGGTAAGATTCATAATGATGAAGACGGAGATGAAATATAGGACACAAGATGAATATAAAACGGGATCACGAAAAGAGATACGACGTATCAGCGCTAACTCTTCACAAGAAAACGCGTACAAATAATTCCCAGTACGACGTATCACTTTTCTGCCATACGCCGTATCCAGCAAGATAGACATTTAAAGATATAGAGATATTTATATTTTGGGAATGAATATGTTATTGATTATAAACTTTGCGCGCACTCCAAGGGAAACACCCCAATACGCCGTATTGGCCTAGCTTAATACCGTGTATCCAGACTTTTTTAGACACTATAGATAGAAGACTCAAAAACGAGTTTTCAGTGTGCAAAATCATATTCTTCATACCATACACATAAAAGACAATTTTCTAAAGAAAAGAAGAGCAACCAAAGGTCAAGCATCGATCACGATTCCGT